>VYZU01012361.1:0-13495 GCA_013401355.1 Ceyx cyanopectus
TCTTTTTTTGTTGTTTGCCATGCACATTACACAGTGCAGGGTTGGTTTGTTTTTTCAGTTGAACTTCCCAGGTATGATCCTCACTGCAGTTTACCTCCTATTTCTCTGCTGTTACCTTAGCAACACGTGCCTCCTGACAGCAACCAATGTGGAACGATGTCTCTCGGTCCTCTTCAGTGGCCAACTCCACAAGGGCTTCTCTGGCACCACGTGCAGGCTGCTGTAGGCTTTGCCTTTTCACCTACTTCCATTTGATGTAGTTTTTACCTAATGTCTGCCTGTGGCAATGTATTCAGAGGTGCAGATCTTCTGAGTTCCCTCATATCCTTCACCCTGCTGCTGCTGTCAAGCTCATTCCCGTTCATCCAACTCAATGCTATTTGTCAACATCTGGAATCAGCTGTTCTACAACAAACTTGGCTTTTCTGTCCCTTTGCAGCATGCACTGACTTGAAGGTTCTTCCTGTGTCTTAAATAAAAAATGATTTATCTGGTCCAATCCCCATTTCCTGGCTTCGTTTTCCTCTCTGTTTCATTTCATTATGATTTGCCTCATACTTACTGCTGTTGACAGTCACTCAAGTACTATTTCCTCGACCAGATGCTGTGCAGTGAGTATTCCTGGTTCTTCTCAGATCCCTCTGTTTTTGTCAGGAGCTTCCCAGAAGATGAGGGTTGTAAATATCCCTGCTCTAATGTAAAGCACGGCGATGATGGAAACACATCCCAAGGAAGCTCTGGAATAAGCTCAATAGAGTGAGGCAACAAGATTTTAAGACAGAGAAAATCACATTGCCAACTATCCATGAAATCCATCAATTAAGAATCAAGAACAACATACCCCAAAATAATTAAGTAGGTGCTAATACTCATATAATTGTCAGGATGGGAACAATCCATAAAATAGGAATATCTGTCAGCAAAAAGGAGCTTTTTCTATGCTGCTGATCTTCGGAAGTTTCTTTCCATTAGTCATTTCCTCTGCTCAGAGATGATAAGAAGTTATCAGCTTCACTGAGCACCCTAAAACTCAGCCCCTGCTCAGGAGAAATTGGACTCCATGAACTCACTCCTCCTTTGGTTTGAGGTGATGGAGAGACAGCCTCTTTGTGAAAGGTCCCCCATGAACCTGAGGGGACAATTTCCACCCAGGGTGCAACCAATTGATTGGCTGTAAATTAGAAAACATTCAGATGGCAATTGTGGGGAGAATCACCTCTGAAGTCTCTTGAGGTTTGGGACTGATCTGCCTTAGCCCCACCCTGGAGTCACTACACTACCTGGCTCCAGCTCAGGCACTCAGAGGAAGGATTTAAATTATTTTTTAATAATTGATAACAAACTTTAGCCTATCGTTTTCACAGATCTGGTCCCACCCATTCTGTTTCCATATCTTTCTCCACAAGGTCCCTTCACCATGGTCTCCCTCCCTTTTTTCCCCCACACCCACTGGGATTTGGCAGCTCCAAGCTAGGACCTGGGCAGGCAGAGTCATTACCAGCCCTGGAAAATGTCTATTTCCAGTTGCCTCTTCAAAGCTGGGAGAGAAAGGGGAGAAACAGGGGACAGAAGCAGAGGCATCACCTTTTGAATGTCCAAGGTTGGGGTGTAAATTGTTGCCACTCATGGGATGCACCCACGTGAAACATCTTCTCCCTGCGTACGTTGGAGGACAAACCATCATGATGGCAAAGTTTTTCCCAGTTTCTATTCTAAATGTTTCTATCAGTCGGTGACTTCTTCCAAGCACGGTAATGATTTTAAAGACAATTTGTTTTCCTTTCCCCCAAACAAACAAATAAATAAATATTAAAGCTTTTGACATCTTTAATAATAAACAGAAATTTTCCAGTTATCCCAGTGATAAAACCATGGCAGATATGAAAAGGAAAACATCTTTAACATGTTTTCTGATAAATAGCTGCTCTCATCTCCTCGGCGCTAGATGCAAGAAGAAAAATACCTTGGTAATTACAACAGGTGACACAAACCTACTCCAAATCCATTGAAGAAGAGTCACATTAAAAATTTAAAAAAAAAATAAAATAAAAAAGCAGAAAGGGAACTCAAATTTCAGCTTTCAGGAACAGTGAACAGGAAGCAAAAGGCAATCACGGACATTAGGGTGAACCACTGTTTGGTGTTTTTTCAGAGGTGCATTTCCAAACGAATAAAAAGACAAATCAACAGAAAACAAAAATAAAGAGGCAACGGAAGAATGCAGCTTTCCGTCAGGAAAATCTTTGTGGATGAAAATATGAAGAGGAAATCTGTTAAGATTTTTCAGAGAAAATTACCTGTGTTGCCACTTTCTATCAATTTAAGTTAAAAGAGCAAGTTTTCTGTAGTCTGAGAGTACAACACTTCACATCTTGCCTCTCGAGGGACTTGGTCTAGACAATTATTTGTTGCAAATTTATTTACCTTTCTTCTCTTTCCTATTATTTTTTTCCCCTATCCTTGGAGGCTGCATGTGTTGCTGAGATACAGGTATCTAAAATTAAGTGAGGTAGATTCTCCTTCCAGTTTTTTGTGGCTGATTTCAACAGTGCTGGGGGGAGATTTGATTCCCACCTCATACTCAGAGATCAGAGAATTTATGAGCTGGATATTGCTGTGCTCTAAAAGACAGAGATCTACTGAGCTGCAACTTGTGAGTGGGATTCTTCTGCTGAAATGCAGACACCCAGATCTTCATCTTACCTAACTGAAATAATTTATTGGTCACGGAAACAAAATACCCACTTTGAAGGTAGTCCTAATAGAGGTCAAGTTAATTCTATGGTCTGGATGCTTATGTGTTTTCACCAGCCACAGGTGGAGCTTAAAATAACTAAAAAATAAAGATGGACAAGGAAGGTATTGAAGGTTAGACAAGACAAACCTTCCCCAATACCTCAGAGTTCTCCACTCCTGCAAACCACCAGTCCCCAGGGTCATTCAGACACAGCAGAGTATTAAGAGGACATAGTTATTGTGTCTCGGGTTGGTTCCTCTTTGTCATCTCCCGAATCCTCAAAGGCTCTCTGGAATGCCAGCCTGAGAGTGAACTTGATTCTCCGATCCCTGTAGCTCCCCACCAGGAAATAGATGACGGGGTTGAGGCTGCTGTTGACACAGGACAGCACGAAGCCAATCTCCGGTGAGTAGAGGAACTTGTAACCCAAGAAGTCAAAGAGGATGAGGACGCTGAGGGGCACAGCGAAGATGAGGAAGAAGAGGACAGTGAGCATGATGACTGTGAAGAGCCTGCCTGTTTGGATGCGGTGGGAGCTGCACTTGACTCTGAGGAAGAGGGTCAGGCTGAAGACCAGCATGAGGGGCGTGCAGAAGAGGAAGTCCAAGGATCCGATGGCGATGAGCAGGGAGTTGCAGGTCCTTGATGAGGGACGAATGCTACAGAAAACATACCCCAGCGTGTTCAGTAGCAGGGAGAGACTCCAGAGCAGGCCGGAGATGATGGCAGACAAGTACTTGGGGCGGTGGCTTCGGCACCAGACGGGACAGAGGACAGACAGGCACCTCTCGATGCTGATGGCGGTCAGGAGGTACAAACCGGTCCCGTACATGAAAAGATCCAGGAAGAGGAATATCCCAAACTGCACCCCCACGTTGAACTGCATCAGGTACTGCACGGTCTCGATGGCAATGCAGAGGAGATACCCGAAGTCGGCGGCCGCCAGGTTGAGGATGTAGACGGTGAAGTGGTTCCGGCGGATGCGGAAGCCGAGGTACCACAGGACGAGGCCGTTGCCCACCATCCCGCAGGCAGAGCTGATGAGGCAGAAGCTCTCCATGAACTTGAGGACAGCGTAGGATGGCTCTGCCTTTCCCACAACCCCGCTCTGGTTAGTCCCGGGGGTCTGGCTGGTGGCAGTCGGGAGGAAGAGTGATGGAGTTGAATTGTACATGATGAGTGAGCTCGGACCTGTAAAGAGACAGGAGAGAGGTGGTAATTCCAGGGTGATTTTCCCCACTGGTGGTGTTTCTGGATTTGGTCCAGCTCTTTGTAGCCAGAGCTTGGTTTTGGGATGGACCAATGTGGTCACTGGGAGAACGGAGCTTTGAGGTGTTGTCCAAGGCACTGCACCCAAGGCCAAACTCTGGAGGACACTTAGGAGAAGCTTCCCTATGGAAAAATAATTTATTGAGGGTTCTAAGGTGAGAATAAATGTTGGCAACAGTTCCAAGCAGTCAGGATCCCAAGTTTAATCAGTGTGAAAGCTGATGGAATTTTGCCCTTTCTGCTCATGGTAGAGAGAACTTAAGAGGTGGTGGCTTTTTCATGGTGGTGGCTGATTTCTGTTTTAATAAAGGATAGTTTAATATGCTTGTGTTGTTCTTAATTTCCTTCTCAGAGAGACATTGTAAGAACTGTATGTGGGATAAAATCTGTTCCATAAAACACTGGAATTATGGCTCAAATAATTATTTCTTCCCAGCTCTGAGGCAGTTTCCCTTTTATTCCCTCATGATACTGGGATCTGAATAAGAATCTTGGAGGGAAAAAAAGATGAAAAATAGATTTTGCACTTTTTTTCCCCCCTTAACAAGGTCAAACAGCTGATGGCCTGGAGCTGTGAGGACCATCTTGCTGGAGACAACCCTGCCACCTTAGGCCATGGAAGGCACATACACTTGGTTGGGAAGCCAGCTGGGACACCCAGCTTTCTTCAGTAAAAAAGTCAACATCTCTTTGACACTGCCTTTAATTAACATCACCTTGAAATAAAGGAGGTTTATGAGCACCTCCAAGGTTGGGAGGTGGGAGGTCACCTGCCTGTCCTTGCTGCCTGCAGACACTGCAGAGGATTAGTGTGTGGACATCTGAGGTGAATTCCACCCTGAACTTCACCTGAAACCAAGGAACTTGGGGCACTACCCCACACTCTTATATATGAAGCTGGATGATCCATCTTCAGCTGTTATGGAACCCTCAAGTGCTTCTCACATGAAGACTTTAAAGACCAGTGGTCTCTAAGGAAAGAAGCAGCCTATGAAGCAAGTCTGCAGTGAGAAGGAAGGAAGACCCAGTGGTTAAGTAATTTCCTAGACCCAATGAAGCACGATCCTCTGCCACAATGTTCTTCAAGGTCTTTTCCAACCTAAACCATCATACGACTCTGAGATTCCACTGTAAGTGGAGTAAAAGTGAAGGAATCCTGCCCTGGCTTCTGTAGATCATGGAGAACAGTGCTGAAAAAGTCACTCACCGTATGTATTTATTACATGATCTTGGAAAATCTTATTTATTGTCCTCAAGACACATTCAAGACCCGAGTCTACTTCTTTAACTAAATCATTTAATGACAGTTTGCATCAAACAGCTTCATGCTGAGTCTCGGTGGCTTTTTCTCCCTCGAGATTAAACATCCTTCCCACACTTTGCCAGATGAGCACCCTGTGGTTCTAGTGGCAGAAGTGAGTCTGAGCAACCTTGATGGAACAGACATTTTAGATTATGGATGGAATGTTTTGCCATTATATTTTCTTGCCTGATTTAATGTGATCATTTAAGACCAAAATTGCTAGTGCTGGGTCACTGAATAACAACATCTTAAATTATTTAAAACAATTCAATAACACTTGCTCATGGAAAAACATCCCCAGAATGAAGCTCTCCTTACCTTGAAAATAATCAAGACAATTTCTTACCTATAGACAGCAGGAGAAGAAAATATTTCTCTCCTCTCCTCTGGTGGCTTTTTTTGGTTCCTCCTCCCTTCCCTTCACCATCTCTCCAAGAGCACGATAACAAACATGATCCAGAGTGCAATGGCAAAGATCCTGCTGGAACTTCTCACCTTTTTATGGGTTCCTTGGAATTTCAGTGACTGATCTGCAGCAGCTGCTTGGCAGGGACCCGCTGGGTGAAACTGTCCCCTGACCTGTGTGACATACAGCCCAGATGGACCCCTTGGGTCATACTGCAGAGAAGGGTTAGTTAGACACTCTTTAAAAAGCTACAGCCCTCCTAATGTGACACCCACCAACCAGCCCTCATGGGGAAACATCTCGTGGGGAAATATCTCGTTGGGTGTGTGCTGTCATTTTAGATTTGAACCACTTCCCCCTTTCCTCTCTGTCAAGATACCGTCACAGTGTCTCAAAGTGAGTTTTGTGTTTTCCCTACTTCTCCCTTCTTCTGCCAGTCTCACGAGATGAGGAAAGCAAGAACTGTCTGTACAAAATCAGCCCATTAGCTTCCTTTCCTACTGGTGTCCTGGAGATGCTTTTACAGTCATCCAAGTGCTGCTCAGGGTCACATAGATTGAGGAATTGTTCCTCTTCCTCCATAACTGCTGAGGATTTCACAGCCTCCCTCAGCACAGCTTCTCATTCCCCAGGGGTCTACTGGCCTGAACACACCCAGCAGTGTCCTCTGCTGACCCACGGCCTCTTCCCACACAACTCACCACCCTACTTAGTCCCTGCTGCTTCACACCACCTTTTGATGATGTTAAAAGGTCTTTTCCAACCTGTTTCCCTGAGGAGGGTCCACCCAACCTCCACAGCCTCACCACCCCTCAGCAATTGCACAACTGCTGCTGCCTTCAGTGCCCATTTCTGATGGCGGGGCAATTTCAACACAACTTCACCCCACACAGTATTACCTGCCACTTCATTCTGGCCCTCAGCACAGTCCTTCACCACCTCAGGCACTTCTCATTTCACAAGATTTCTCCTGCCTTCTATTTCAGTTTCACAACTTTCCCCCCCAAAAAAACCAGCAGCTCAGCCCCATCCTGCCCACCATCAATTTCATATGCAGCACCTCATGTCTCTATCAAGACCACCCTTTGCCAGCATCCACTGCACACCCACCCCACCTCACTCATCTTCTCACCATGCCCATGAGCTGCCACCACCACAGTGTCCACATCCACATGCCAAAGTGGAGANTGTAAAACTGATTTTACTTTCTTACCCAATAGGCTGTTTCATATGGTGCCAACTGTTAACCCTTAATAACCCAGTCAGGACTCCAGGCTGCAACATAAGGTGGATGTGCAGAAGTTTGAAGCTAAGAAAGATGAGGCTCTTCTTACAGCAGGATTGCAGAGGATGATAGGAAGGTTTGGGTTGGAAGGGACCCAGCCCTCCAGGGAAGTCAGCTCAGAGCCCTGGGAGCAGAGGGGCAGGATCCCCCCTCCCCTGTTGCCCACACTGCTTGGGGTGCAGCCCAGGGTGCCAGTGGCTGCTGGGTACCAGGGCACAGGGCCAGCTCAGCTCTAACTTCTCCCCAGGGCTGCTCTCATCTCTTCTCCCCCAGCCTATCCTGGCATTGGTGGTATCCCTACCCAGGGGCAGGACTTTATACTTGGCTTTGATGAACTTAATGAGGTTCTCATGAGCCCATGCCCAAGCCTGCCCAGGTCCCTCAGGATTAATCCCATCCCTCAGGTGTGTCAATCCCACCACTCAGATGGGGGTCACCTGCAAACTGGCTAAGGGTGCCTTGACCCCTCTCTATATATCAAATGATGAAGATATTCACTAGTATTGGCCTCAGCACAGCCCCTTGAGGGACACTACTTGTTGCTGGTTTCCACTTGGACATTGAGCCTTTGACTCTTTGGACACAGCCTTGATCTGCCCTAAGTAATTTTAATCAAAACCTAGATATCTATTGCAGAGTTAATCCCATCCTAAAATCAGGTCTGGGATAGATCAGGTGAATCAATCCCTGAAGAGAACTATTTTCTTCCATAGGACAGCCTAGAGAGACAAGGTCTCATCTCAGCTGCCTTCCACTGGCAGAAAAGAGCTGACTTCCTTCCTCAGTTTCCCCATTTGTACAAGAAGGAATTTTCTTTATGCTGTAATTTGCTGACCTTTGCTAAAACTTGCACTTTTTTTTGCAAGAGTTGGGTTACTAGTGATGAAATTTCAGGCAAACTAGAACTTGAAGGTCCTTGCTGCTAGAACTCTCTCTGACTTTGTTTAAACAAAGCTTTGTGTTGCCTGTGCTTTCTCTTTTGGAATTGAGGGCTCTGGAAAGGGTTAACAGGACTAGGTTAATATCCAGCTACTCCAGTGGCTGTTATTTCTCCTGGAGAAATCCTGAGATGCCTTCTTGATACCCTTATCTCTGACTGACAGCTATTTCTGCAAGGGATGTTTGCTTAAACTTTTCAGTCAGGATAGAATTAACTTCTCCTTTGTGCCTTCCCTTTGCTCCACACCTGCCTCCTCTGGCCCCAGGAGCCCTTGAGTTGGGAGGTTTCCTTGGGGAGGTTTCCAGAGAGCTACTTAAACAGGTTTTCTCTGCAGCCTCCTTTCTGCTGCCGGGTTGTGAAGGTACCACAGAGGTGCAGCCACACTCTGCAGCCAGCCCATCACAGCAGGTCTCACATAGGCAGAAAATACCAAGATAAACAATAAAAAAACCAATACAAGGTGCCTCCTAAGCAAGTGTTGGAAGCTTTCCAGAAGCTCTTCCATGTTCTTTAAAGACTCTGTGCTCTAATGTATTCCTCCCAGGGAAGGCAGGTGCTGGGGAGTTAAAAGCATCCAGTCCTTACACAAAAAAAAAAATAGAACTCCAAACACAGAGGTAAGTTTTCTAGGGTCTCTGAATCTTTCTTTTATCTTTTTTTTTTTCTCTTCCTCTCTCTTCTCCATTTCCTTTATTCTTTTCTTTCCCTTCTCCAAATGTGAAAATACAAGAAGAAATTTTCACTCCAGTTATCAACAATCTGTGGCTGTCTTTGGCTGGAACCATGCACAGGGAGAGTTCTGCAGTCCCAGTTGAGGTTATGTGGTTATTATATTTTCCATTAACACCCGAGCCTTTAGGGAAGAACATTTGCAACAGGGAGATGGTGCCTTTTCTCATCCTTTTGGAAACACTAGCAACCCACATTGTGTTTATTTTATTTTGCAGTTGAGTGCATCACCTCATAGACCTTGAGAAGATACTTTTAGAGGTAAGAACTTGTGTGAGTCCTGCACTGAATGACTTCTTCTAGTCATCCTCTTAGAGGCAACAGAAAGAAATAAGCACCTCTAGTGTGTAACTCGAAGTAGACACCTTAGGCTGGTCATAAATTGCCCTGCAAAGGCAGGGGAATAAAAAGAGTGCCCATGGCTGGGTTGGATAGAGGTGCCTACATGAAGCAGATGAATATATTGTAAAGCGCAGCTTGGTGGTGACAGGGGTTGTACCAGAGGGACACACCTCCCCCCCACCCAGTAAAGCTGTCTGTTGGCACATCTTTACAATCCTGACAAAAACACACTGCTTGGTTTGGTTTAGGAGTTTCCCAGCTCCTCTTCTTCAGGAATTGAGTTTTCCTGGGTTATTTATCTCCTTTCTGAACCACCAGTTGCCTAATTATGGCAATAACTGGTGGGGTTTGCTCCCAGTTCTGCTTCAGCTCGGAGCCCAACAGCTTCTCATCCACTGGCTACTTCCCAGCCAAATTTTGTCCTCTGGTTTTCTGTAGAAGGCAAAGGGAAAAGAGGGAGGATCCCCACTTGGTAAGACTGGGTAGAAATTGATATCCCATTGATCTTTTTTCTTTTCTTGGGGATCTGTCAGAAAAGGAATTGTCCGTGTCAATTTTAACCCCCTTCTCCAATAACTTTTGCCTCCTGGTAATCAGCACAGCTGCAAGCACAGGAAAATTCCCTAACTTTCCCAACATCCTCTCTAGGCTTTGCTTTGTGGGTTTGAGAGCAATTTGGGGTTTTCTCCATTTCACTCTTTCCTGTGGATGCTTGATCATGTGTTTATTTTTTTTTCCCTGCATGAGAGCTTCTGATTTTGCTGTCATTTTGAGTAAGTGCTAAACAACCTGAATTCCCTGGGTGATTCCACAGACCTCCTCAGGTCACCTGCACAAACAGAGTCAACTGTTTGAATCTCCACTTGCAGTGGTCATTTTGAACAGCAGTTGGCTGGGAAAGTTTTGATATGCAGATGAATCCCCTCACAGCAGATAATTTGGCTCTGAGGTGCCTATTTTGGGTTAAACTCTGTAAACCAGAATTTCATCTTGTGGTTTCCAGGCTTCTTTGAGCAAAACAACTTTGATACCTGGGTGCATCATGGCAAGTTGGTAAAATTAAGGACTAGGTCTTTTTAAATATGTCAATTATTTATAGTGACATTTGCAGCTCTGGGGGCTGGAATGGGCTAAACCAAAGCAGTCCCTCGTTCACACTGAACCACATCTGAAGAGAGAAACTGCAGAGGTGTAGAAGTTCCTAGAGATAAGGAGTTCAGCCATAGCACACACACAAAAAAAGGGGATGGCCTCATGGAGAACTCTGAGCCACTTTCAGGGGGTGAAAAGGATGATTCTCTGAAGTTAACTTTACCCTTGTAATATTGATATACCTCCTCCTCAATGGAAAAGGATATTCCTCCTAGTCAATGGAAAAAGTTCTGTAGAGGACCTTAGTTCAGCTGCCCTACCTATAGAGAGACTTTGACCACCAGCTCAGCTGGCTTCACTAAACAGAAATTAACCCTGGAGAACATCCCTTAAAAATCAGCATAAAGTAAAATTCACACGGTGTTGAGACAGGAGATCTGAAAAGATCCTTTTGTTCTTTCTTCCTCTCAAATGTTGCTGAAGTTTAGAGCAAGATAAATACCAGAGCAAGTCATATGTGAAATTGTTTGCTGTTTTAATTCAGAAAATGTCCCCAGATCTCACTGTTCAGCTCATGAAGCTGCAAATTTATTTTTCAAAAGTTATATACACAAGAGACATATTTTTTTTTAATTTCCTATGCAGGTGGTTCCATTTCCCTTCTGAAGAACAATTCCAAGATCATTTTGACTTATGAAATAAATCAGCATTTAAGGAGTTCTTCCAGGTATTCTTAAGGTTCCACCTCAACGTGAGGAGAAACTTCTTCCCTGTGAGGGTGGCAGAGCCTGGCCCAGGCTGCCCAGAGAGGTTGTAGAGTCTCCTTCTCTGGAGAGATTCCATCCCCACCTGGATCTGTCCCTGTGTGGGCTGCCCTGGGTGACCCTGCTCTGGCAGGGGGTTGGACTGGATCTCCAGAGGTCCCTTCCAATCCCACCATTCTATGATTCTTAAATGCACTGTTCTCACAAACCTTGACCAAAATTTGCTCTACACTGAGGGCAAACAAACTTTTAAACATCAGTAGCCCCCTTAGTGCTCAAGGTGAGCATTCTGACCCCTGTCCTTGGCAAACCATCCACGGGTACAGTCCTTTACAATCCTGGAGGACCAGGAGAGAGGAACATGTCACAGAGTGGACCTGTCTCAGTGAGGTAACAGGAGTAGCTGAAGTCTCATGCAAGGAGAATGAAATATGAAGTGGTGGTGGGGAAACCAGCCAACCATACACTTGGTGTGCATGCAGTTCTGATAAAGAATTCATCTTTAATGATGAAAAGACCTGAGAAATCATTTGTTTTTATCTTCCCATGTGCCCAGGCTCTCTGTTGCATCTCGCTGCTCAAGAGATTCACATGGAGAACAGAAGCAGCGTGAAGGAATTCATTCTTCTGGGCCTCTCCATGAACCAAGGGGTACAGCAAATATGCTTTGTGATATTTCTGTTCTTCTACGTGATCATCGTGGCAGGAAACCTGCTCATTGTTATCACTGTAAATAGCAGCCAAGGTCTGAACTCCCCCATGTATTTCTTCCTCTCCTGCCTCTCCTTTGTAGATATCTGTTACTCTTCTGTCACGGCTCCCAAACTGATCGCCGACTTCCTGGTAGCAAATAAAACCATCTCCTTCGTGGGCTGCATAGCACAGCTCTTCGGGGTACATTTCTTTGGCTGCACGGAGATCTTCCTCCTGACGGTCATGGCCTACGATCGCTACGTTGCCATCTGCAGGCCCCTCCACTACACCACCCTCATGACCAGGCGGGCGTGCGGGCGGATGGTGGTCGGCTCGTGGGTCGGGGGCTTCGTCCACTCCACAGCTCAGACCCTTCTAACCACTCGGCTCCCCTTCTGTGGGCCTAACAAAATCGACCACTACTTCTGTGACGTCCACCCGCTGCTCCGGCTGGCCTGCGCCGACACCTACGCCATGGGCATCATTGTGGTGGCCAACAGCGGCATGATCACTCTGACCTGTTTCTTCATCCTGGTCACGTCCTACGTGGTCATTCTGGGCTCCTTGAAAAATCAGACAGCAGAAGGGTGGCACAAGGCCCTCTCCACCTGTGGGTCCCACATCACCGTGGTGATCCTGTTCTTCGGGCCGTGCACCTTCATCTACATCCGTCCGTCCAGCAATCTGTCGGAGGACAAGAGCGTGGCGGTGTTTTACACCATCATCACCCCCATGCTGAACCCTCTCATCTACACCCTGAGAAACCAGGAGGTGAAGGGTGCCATGAGGAAACTGTGGAGCAGAAAAGTGGGAAATGGAAACGGAAAGGTGTAGAACTGGGGCGGCGTTGCCAAAGGCTCGGGGATGAAAATCAAGCCTCTTTCATTTCTTTTGTGCAAATTCCCCAAGAACTGCCTTTCAATAAAGGTTTGCTCTTAGAAAATTAGGAAGACATCAAAGGTTTGTCTCTTGGTTTGAAAGGCATTGTGAAGCATGTGATGAGTGGGCATCCTGCTCTAGCAGGGGGGTTGGACTCGATGATCTTCAGAGGTCCCCTCCATGATCTTCAGAAGTCCCCTCTAACCCCCACCATTCTGTGATTTTGTGATCCCCTTTCTAGGCTCTTGGGGCCTAGGGCTCATGAGCACTAACTGAAACCCCAGTGTCTAAAATAAATGCCATCCAAATCACTGAAAACTGTTCTGATGACCTCCATCTGCTCTGTAAAAACCACTTGGCCGAGCAAGAGAGGACTATGGTCACCTGCTGCTGGACACAGAGGCCCCTTCCTGATGGCAGTAAATGCCTTTTTTATGATGGCCCAGGTTATGGTATCTTAAATCCATGGGTTAGCAATTAAAACCCTGATGTTAGGTGCTAGTTGGGTCATTCACTCTGTGTTTCAAGATGTCTAAGGGATAACAGCAGTAATGAAGGTTTTTTTATGTGCTGAGCATGCAATGGTAAGAACAATTTAATCAGAAGTAAGAACACATCTAAGAAATATTAGTTAGGACAGAAAGCAGGATTTATATACATGTCCTGTGTAAGAGACATCGTTACTTCAAGAAGTTCTGTTGGCAAAGGTAAGGTGAAGATGAATCTTCTAAATGTCCAGGTCTGCTGTTAATTTGAACCTGAAAATGCTTCCAGAAGAAATACATGTCCAGTGATAAATAAAGTCTATTTATCTGGACAGCATTGAAAATCCAAGCAGCAAACAAACACCTAAGCCAGCAAACCCATGGGCAATGTCTAGGTGACCACACTCCAACATCACTCTCTCTGGAGATCACCCTGATAGTTATCCAAAGTACAATTCTTAGCTCCCTGTCCACTGATGATTTCTTTGTATGCCTCTGGGACCTCATTACTCCTCGTGTCTCGTGCTTCTGCTGCACGACTCGCTTGGAGTATTTCTGCCACAGTTTCCCC
>VYZU01012366.1:0-11086 GCA_013401355.1 Ceyx cyanopectus
TCTAAACAACCCCAGGTCTCTCAAGCTTTTCCTTGTAAGACAGGCGTTAATATGGCTCGTGGTTAACAAGGAACTGAGGTGTGGCCTGACACACACTTGCTTTCTTCATGACTTCTTCATGACTCCAAGCAAAATAAACTGAGAGATTTTTTCTTTCACATCTGTTTTCCAGCATGAGAAGTTGTCCTCAATGCCCACCCTTTCTTCTGAAATCCTCAATGCCCACCCTTTCTTTTAGAATTCGAAAAAAAAAAAAAAAAAGAAACCCCTTGCCAAGTATGAGAATGGGTATATAACCTGACAAGTGAGCACCACTGTTGGGCTGAGCATTGTTACGACTGGTATCAGAATAATACAAAGCCAATTAAAAGAAGGCGAACAAAAGATTTTTCATAAAGCAAAGTATGCAAAGTGAAAACCATCTGCACTCCCCCCAAAAACCCTGAAAGAATCAAAACTGCAGCTAAGAGTAGTCTAAACTTCATCTGATGGCCACAAGAGGGTACAGTTTGTAAACTGTGAATGGATGTAACAGTCCAACAGAGGTTTCTCTAAGTGACACCAGTTTTATTTGAAGTCACAAAAATCCATCTCCAGAACCGCTTATGAGAAGTTCTGGCACCTCTGCTGGGGGGCTGTGCTGGTCGAGAAGCAGAGACAATGAGAACCTTTCTGTGCTCCTGCTGCCTGATGTGTTCACAGAACCACAGAGTGTCAGGGGCTGGAAGGGAGCTAGAAGATCATCTAGTGCAACCCCCCTGCCAGAGCAGGGGCACCTAGACCAAGTCACCCAGGAACAGATCCAGGAGGGTCTGGAGTGTCTCCAGAGCAGGAGACTCCACAACCTCTAACAATCGTTAGATCCTATCTCTTCTGAGATCCACCAGCCGCTCAGCCAGAAGCTGTTGAACTTTTGCATCGCTCAGCAACGTGTGACAGAAAAGGGGAAAAAAAAAGAAAGAAACCCCCCCCAAACAAACAACTCTTTAGCGGGAGGATGGCTCTGGTGGCGCTCACGCCGCAGATGCGCAGAAACCCGGTGCCAGATGCGCTCCCCAGGAGGTGGGTGAGAGGCGGGAGATGCGCCCCCGGGTCCCCTCAGCGCTGCAACGCGGGGACCCCGCCGCGGTACCTGGCATCTCCCTCCCGGCAGCACCCCCCGGAGGCTGTCCTAACATGTAAAAAGGAATGCTCAGTCCAAGTCTGTGAATAAGCATAAAGCTGTAAAGAGCCAGCCCAGCTGTCAGAGTAATGTGCTAGATCGACACTGCCCTCAGGTCTTGGGAGTGCTCAGAAACGCTCTTTCCATGATCTACCCATTCATTAGCTGTGGACACAATTGCTTCGGGGGTTTTGTGTCAATAACCTCTGGGTATCTTTCTTTGTTCTTGGTGCCGTGCTAAGCCAGCTGGCTGAGCATTATTAAGGTGCTAAACTGGCAGATACACTTACGTGTGCAAGGAGCCACATGGGTTGAAAGTGTTCTCTATAACAGGTTGAGTTTATCAACATGTTAAAGGTGAGTGTGGGGAGGATGGAGCCAGACTCTGCTCAGTGTCATCCAGTGACGGGACAAGAGGCAATGGGAGTCAGTTGGAGCACAAGAGGTTGAGGGGAAACACAAGGAACAACTTGTTCCCAGTGAGGGTGGCAGAGCCTGGCAGGGGCTGCCCAGGGAGGTTGTGGAGTCTCCTGCTCTGGAGACACTCCAGACTTGCCTGGATCTGTTCCTGGGTGACTTGGTCTAGATGCCCCTGCTCTGGCAGGGGGGTTGCACTAGATGATCTTCTAGCTCCCTTCCAACCCCTGACACTCTGTGAGGTCCCACCGGTGTCGGTCCGGCCGGTGTCCCGCGCGAGCAGAGCCGATCCCGGGGGGGTGCGGGGTGGTTGCTGGGTGCGGTGAGGGGGGGAACAACGATGCGGCGCGTGGGGCCCGGTAGCGCGAGCCATCCCTGGGTGACCAGTAATCCCCCTACCCGCCGGCGGCGGCTCGCGGCTGCTGGCCCTTTAAATGCTGGCGGGCGGCCCGTGCCGCCTCTGGCTGGGAGACCCCGCGCCTCCAGTGAGAGGTGAAACCAAGATGGCGGCCGCGCAGTGACTGAGGCGGAGACGGAGCCGGTGGGAGCCGGGGTTGGCCGGGCCGTGCTGTACCGAACCCAACCGTCGCCGCTCGCCCTCTCCTCAGCGCAGCACGCCTTTCTGCCGGCCGGGCCGCTGAGTGCCTGGAGCGCAGCCGCGTCGCAAGGAGCGCTAAGGAGTCCGGACTGAGCCGCCGCAGCAGCACCGGGAGGAGGAGGAGGAGGAGGAAGAGGAAGAATATGGCGGCGGAGTCGGGCTGGGAGTGAAGCCGCCGCCTGCGACGGGAACCCACGGGAGAGATGGGGCGCTGAGCCCGCCCGCCCTCCCGTTTCATCGTGCCCTGTGCCAGGCGGTGCGCGCAGGCCCCGGCCAGCCCCGACGGGAGGGAGGGCGGCTCCTCGGAGCCCCGCGCTGACGGACTGCGAGCGAGGGGCTTCGGGCCTGGGCAGCTGCCGCACAATAGAGCCGAGCTCCAGGCCGGGGCGAGCGGCCACTCTCCCGCCTGCCTCCCCTCGCCTGCTTCGCCGCGGCCTCGCCGGCCATCCCGCGCGCTTCTCTCGCCAGGGCCCTGGCCTCCGGGGTCGCCCGCTCCTGTCACCCGTTTGTCCTGACTGCCCGTTGGTCGCCCGTGCCATCTGCTGTCCGCCGCTGCTTCCCCTCCCGTGGCTCCGCTTCTCCTCCAGGATCCCTTCTTCACCGCCTCTGCTGTCTGCCCTTCACCCTGCGAAGAGTCTTTCTCCTCCCTGCGGCTCTCGCCTGCGTAGACTCGCTGGCCTTTTGTGCAGCGCCTGACTGTGGCTGGAGCGGCTCCCCTTTCACATCCTCACCTCCTTCCTTCTTCCCCCTATCCCCTCACTGCTGTTTACCCTCGAGAGTGAGCATCCCTTTGGATTACTGAAGAGGAGTAAGAAGAGCTTGCTTGGCGTGCCCCTGTGGGGCTGTTACCATCTATTCCGCTCCCCTCCTCTGAGGGGGGCCGAGCCCCTGGCCAGGCTCCTGCTCCTCCAGCGAGTGCTGGCTGCGGGGTGGCCGGCGGCACGATGACTGACACCCGGCGGAGGGTGAAGGTTTACACGCTGAATGAGGACCGCCAGTGGGATGATCGAGGCACAGGGCATGTGTCCTCTTGCTACGTGGAGAGGCTGAAAGGCATGTCCCTGCTAGTCAGGGCAGAAAGCGATGGTAAGTGTATGGGGTTGGAAGGTACAATCTTTCCTTATCCTGTCCAGAAAAGAATCTGGGCTTAGCTTTTGGTCTGGTGCCTTAATGTTTTGCTGTGTAATTCAAATGTGATTCCTAAAAGCAAGTAGGCACTAACCACGTAGTGTTAGACCAAGTGGGAAAAATGGAAGATTGCCATCGAGTGGCATAGTAGCCACTTGAATCATCGTGAATACGCAGTATTGCCTACAAAATACGTTGTTCAGGTCTCGTTGTATATCTTGTATGGGTTTGGATGTCTGTTGATCTGTGAGATGCACAACAGCCTGCTCCCTAATTCGAACCTGGATGTCTGTTGATCTATCACGAGATGCACAACAACCTGCTCCTTAATTCGAGCCTGATCTTTGTGCTGAACGCTTCCCTAGATATTTCTGGAAACGATTCCCATGTGCAAGGTGTTGTTCAAAACTTGGGTGTTATTTTTTGGTAATAGATCTTAAATAAGTCATTGGATGGCTAACACCCGTTTTTTTTTCTGTCTCCTCCCTCCCTACCCTTCCCCCCTTCCATTGGTAGCAAGAATTATGCAAGACAATCCAAAAGCTATCAACAGTTCTCAAAGTACAGTTGTAGTAAAGACAATACAACGGACAGAACAGCATTTTCAGAGATACCTTTTTTTTTTTTTTACTATAGATCTTCCTGTAAAGAAATAAATGTAAAACAATATTACCAACTTACTGCTTATTTCCTGACAGCATGCAATAATAGTTTGGGTTGAGTAGTGCTATCTGTCCCTGTAGCTAAGTGTCTTAGCTAGTCTTGATTATTGAGTTAATGACTGCTATGATCAGAGTAGATTAAAAAATGTGTATTTTGCAGTTTCTAGCGTGTACCATTTTACTAGAAGAGTCTCAGGGCATGACTTACTACTTCATTAGGTGTAGAGCTGCTGTAGCTAGTGACTTGTAGATCTAGTTGTAGCTTGTGACTCTCAACAGACCTTGTAATTTTCTTTATTTGACTTTTTCATTATAGGAACTAGTATGAAAAGCAACTTGAGAAACACGAATTCTTCTTGTGTGAGAAAGTTCTGACAAACTGTATAATAATGTCTCCAGCAAGGATCATAAACTGATAGGGAGAAATCAGACTTTCATCTGAGAAGGGTTTTGACAGTTGGGTTTTGATAAGTGTGAATCTCAGTGTTTTGTAGTTTTAAAATGTTTGCTTTAAAAAGTTAAACTGATACTTTATTTCACACCGAAGAAGATTCATTTATAGTTTGAACAACTTAGTAGTGCAAGAGAAAACATTCAAAATGGAAATAGGCTTAGTTTAATTTCCACATAAGGGAGGTAAAAAGGTTATCACTCGACTTTTAGGCTGATTTCTACAGTGTATTTTGTTGCAGATAGGGACAGACCTTTCTGTCTACATGACTGATATGCTTATATTTAAAAACTGCTGTGTCTTCTATACATGAAACACTTTCCTGATATTTTTTTTTGTATCTTTAGAAAAGAAAGTGAAAGAATTATAAATCATAACCTGCTTGTGAAGAACCAGCCCATTCAAATGGAAATCCCTTTATTGACTTGCAGTGGGTTGTGTGTGCTTGAGGCTGATTGGAACACGAATTGAACTGTTATTGTTGCCAGCTTATTGTAAGAAGGAAAACACAAACTGATATTAACGATCCCAAATCAAAGATGAAGTCATTACTTTGTGTTCCACAGCTGACATACTCTAACCAAAGCAGAACTGGCTTAAACTTACCTCACACAGAGGTATGTTTAATAGGATACACAGGGTGGACCTCTCCCAAATAGCATACATGCACTTCAAGAGTATTGAATACTACACAGAGCTTAAGTTCTTATTTTAGGAGGTAGTATCAGTCCTGGGTAAATGTGCACTCTATTAATAGGCTATTTATTCTAACCTGCTTGTGCAAACTGACTTGTTTACTGCCAGCAAACAGAATTTGACTTGTTTACTGCCAGCCTCAGTTGTTAGTGGGCTGGCTTTGAAGGCAAATACAGTCATTTTGACATGGTTTGGAAAAAGTGAGGCTTGGGGACTGTGCAGTTTGTGTTCCCTCATCTGCTTTTTTTTTTACTTAAAGTAGCTGACTGTTTTTTTCACTAGTTATCTGAAGCACAGGAGCCCAAGGAAGCCGAGCTGTGCACCGTGCTCTGGTAGCATCTGTCAGCACCTCCTCTTCCCACAATGAAACTCCCTCCTCCTCTGCTAAAGCAGCTTTTCCTCGCGGCTGAGCCGAGATCCATCCTGTGCACACTGGCATCTCCTTACTGGCTCCGGGAAGCTGATGGAAAGCTCGGGGTCTGCCTGAAGCCCAGGGCTCCATTTCCTGATGGGAGAGGCCGTGGGGGATGTTCGCAGCAGTTCCTGCTTGGTCTGGGAAATTCCCCCTCTGACTGTGTGCAGAGCAAGGGTGGAATTGCCCGAGGTTCGGTGGGCTGCCCGCTGGAGCTAGCACACAGTTCAGCCTGGTGGTGCAGCTCTGACTTGGGGCTGCTCCAGAGCTGCTTTGCAAGGGCTTCAGATTTTCTGGCAGGGTCAGGATGGGCAGGTAAGGGAGTTACAATCAGCATGCCAAGTCCAGCTGTCAGCTGAATTGAAACAATAAGAACTGAATAAGAGTGAATGTATTTCTTTTATCTAGGAGTAGTTGGGTTTTTTTTCTTCAGCTGGCCTTCTTTTAGCACCATCTTGAAAAAATGTAGAGCAGATGAGTGATTTGTGTTGCTATCTGACATGTCTAACATTCCCAGGCACTAAACTCTCAGAGTCATTGCAGGCAACTTGGAGTGATCTTTCATAGTGTAGAGATACTGTAAACTGCTTTCAGATCAGATATATTATGATTTGAAGCTAGAAATTGGTTGGTTGGGATTTATTTTTTTGTTGTTGAACACTTAACTGTTAACTTTTTACTTAAAACCTCATGTTCTCAGTGTGATTCCTAGTTGCAGTGCATTCTACTAGAATTGCAGTAACTCTTACAAATGATCACCTTCCATGTGTGCCTCTGTATAATCAGAAGCCTTTGATTTCTTGTTTCTTACATGGTATTTAAGGCTGCTGTTTCCTGCCTCATGCTTAAAATGTCTATGTGATTCTGGATTTTTTCACTACATGGTTTCAGATTGCTTTTTGTTTTGAGCCCAGTTGACTGAAGTGACCTCTAAAATTAACTTCTGTTCAGTTAACTTGGGTTAATTTGAAGATTTAAACTTTAAAGCTTGTTAGTCCTGTAACTAAACTTTTTGACAAGCCAAAGTGAATTCTACATCTGCCAGCTTTCTTTTAGGAACTAGCTAACCACTTTTAGTCAGAAGTTGTAGTTTGCCACTTCAGAACATATAATGTTAATGAATGAACATAGAATGTTAATCACTTTTGGCACAGGGTGGGCATCTGCATCCTTGGGGCATCCTGTAGACTTAGACTAGGTATTGGTAATCCAGTAATGCTGTCAGAAAGCTTAGCCAAAATTTGCTGTAATTTGCTCAAATCATGAGGTTATTTTTAGGAAAGAAACACAGAAAATCTGTAGTTATATACTTAAGGTTAAAATGAACAACATATGGGTGGGATTTTTTTGTTTGCTGCTGCTTCTGTTTCTTCCCTCTCCCTTGTGACTGGGTTTGACCCTTCAGAAATCTGTTAGACTGAGGAATGCTGTCGTGGAAATGTCAGGTGTGTTCTTGGACCTTGGTTTGGATTGGTTTCTGTGATGTAGTAGCAGAACTGATTGCAGAACTTAAACGTCTGCATGAGTCTTGCAAAGAAAAGCACTTGAGTGGAAGTTTTCATTGAAACATAAACATGTTTATTATGCCAGTGAGGAGCAGTGAGTGACACTTGTTTGTGGGAAGGATCTAAGTAAGAGTTTGATGGGAGTGGGACAGGGTTCCATATCAGCAGGTCTCCTCCACATCCATCTGTGTAAACAAGTGTGCAGATTTGTGTTCCAAGATTACTGGGTTGGGATACTGGATATTCTCTAATACCTTTGAAAATAGCATTGTATATCTGTATGTAATTTGTTTAGAGCAGGTCTTTCCCTGTACATACATTCCTCTCACAGCACAAAGCAGTGCTGTTATACCAACAAAACCCCCAGCTGTGCCATATTGCATTACAATGGCAAATAACACAGCTCTGCAAATCAATTTTTTCTTCTTTATAGGTGGTTTCAGATGTTGCTTTCTGGCACTAGTGTTTTGCAGTTACCTTTACAAATTCATTCAAGGCTGTAATTTAGAAAATAACTAGATCTGCATAATTTGGGGGTTTATTAAACCCATAGCTTGTATTAAGGAGAGTTTTCAGATTTTACCTAACTTCATAGAACCACTGGGTCAATGAAGATAAAGTTTTATTGGTGTGTTTTTATACAGTAAGCTGGAGAATCCTAGTGTGTTCTAGGATAGCCCAAGAGAAGAATAGATACAAAGAGTAATTGCTTATGACAAATACAAGAGTAAGCATCTTGGACTATATTGAGGAATCGATCCTGATATTGGCTTGGAATTGAGAACTTTTTTTGCTGTATGTTAAACTTTTGTAACCTTTTTCTGAAGAATGTATTTGTGTAAACAGACAAGTGTTGCCTGGCTCCCAGAAGCAAGAAACAGAGCCCTCAACTGCCTCATACCAGGAAGTGGCCTGATCCTGCACATGCATGAAAAGAAGCTCACTGAAGTAACTAGTAGAATAGTCACTGGTTTTTGAGTCTTTGAACCCTTGGAGGCAAACAAATTGTGTAAATGAATCATCAGAATCTCCATAAAGAGGGACTTGGTGCAGTTTCAGGTTATAGAGCAGTTTACACTTTGGTGTTTCTACAGCCAAATTGCTATTTTTCTAGTTATTGTCTGGAGCAGTGAGGAATAAGTTGAATCATGTGGTAATGAGAAGCAAGTCAAGCCTTATACGGGTTGGTTTGTCTTTCCTGCAAGCATCAGGTTTAGGAGAGAAGAAGAAATGCTCTGTTGTGGTGACTCTGTTAAAGAGGTCATTCTCTTGTCTCTGCTTCTAGCCTGGAAGATTTAATGTTTGCATTCAATTGTCTTCAGGATTAATTTTTTTAATAGCATTTTGTTAAGCATGGTATTCAAGGCATGTGTGATCTTCTGCTAATTTACATATTTTCATGTTTGCAGATCTGTGTTCAGCAGTTGAAATATAATGTTGAAATGATTTGTTTTAATTCTTAAAGTTTCTAATTGATATTTTCTGCTATTAAGTATATCTAGACTAATATGCAAACCTTTCTGGAAGTTAATGGCACAAAAGCCAAGTTAATAGCACAAAATAATATTCATGTAATGGAAGCTGAGTCTTTGAAACTGAAAGTAAGATTATTGCAGTGAAATGCTGCCTGTAACTGATGCTCATAACAGTAAAGTGGGTGCTGTCTGCAGATGTTCACTATACAAACCCCCAATTTAAAGCTCAAGACTGGCCTAAGAACCACAATGTATTGAATGCATCACACAGCTCATCTTAGTTGTGTTCCTTCTCTACCCTGCTCTATAGGTTGTGAATTTCATAATTTTCTTTAGTTATGCTGTCTCCCAAGCTGCTTTCTGGACAGAGCTGATGCATTGGAAAACTGGAATAACCCTTAAAAAATGAAGGGGTAGCATCTGTGGTTTTGGGGTGAGATTTTGTCTTGTTTTCCCTTGAGGGCTGTGTAGTTCAGTTTTGTTGGCTTGCATCTTAATTTGTGAACAGCTCTTGGTGCCAGAGCAGTTGAGGCAGGGTGGCAGCTTCAATTTTTTTAGTGTAGATTTTTTTGAGGGTATTTGGCAAATACTTTAGTAATATAAATAATATAAATATCACTGCCTTGGATCTATATCTTTGAAACTGAGAAGTTGAGACTTAAAGAAAGTTTGGACTTTTCTTAAAGAATAAATTTGAGCAGGTAAATGAATTGATAAGTTCTTTAAAGTGGTACTTACAGCCTTATGTTTACTACTGACCATCCAAGTTAATTTAGCAGTATTTTATGTATAGCTGTGAAGATGTGTGTAGCTCAACTGCAAGGTGGATGAAGATATTTAAATTAGAATTTAAAAGTAGTTTTGATGGTTGTTTTTGCCCCAATTATGGGGGCATCAAAACAGGCTTACTATTGAAAGGGAAGGTGTTAATACCTCCTTGAGGAAAGAATGATCAGAAAATTCATGTTGAGATTGAAATGTCAGTACCTGTGTAAATAAGTGGAACTTTTTTTTTCTAGGTTCTCTTCTTTTGGAGTCCAAAATTAACCCGAACACTGCATACCAGAAGCAACAGGTAAACACACTTTTTTTCCCCCCCTTTACATTTAAAGGCAGGTTTTCTGTAATGATAAATGGTATGTAATGGTATTTTTTTTTCCCCATAATGCATGTTCTTCTACCAGAATTGGGAGACAAAAAAGTTCTCAACATTTTTGTGCGTTTCATGATACTTGTGTGTGATTCTCTGCATTCTTGGGTGAAGTTATATAGACATTTTGCAAACAAATGCTTTGGGACAGAGAGAGACAAAGCATAGTTGTGAAAAATCACTAAGTAGCTGAGGTTCCCAAGGATTATAGTATCTGAAATGTAGTATCAGCTGGTTTCTTTTCTTTATATTTCAGATAATACAATTTTCAGTGTATTTTATTTAAGAGTAGACTAGAAGGCTTTAAAGCTATTTGCCTGTTTACTTCTGTTTGGCTTTTACTTAGAATGTGGATAAGGGTTACTACTGCTCCAGAGCATTCTGTATATAGAAAAGCAGCTTCTTACCTCTAGTTTGTACCTTACTTAAATTATATAATCCATACATTGTGAGCCCCTAGCAGGTGCTGCTGAGATGGGTGAGAAGTGAACTGGAGGCACCTTTGTTTGCTGTTCTTACCTCGTGGATACTGAGAATTACCCTTAGAAGTTTAGAAATGCTGAACCACATTGTCTTTTGTTGCCTGTCTGGTCATCTTAGACTTGCTAAAATCCCACCAGGTACAGTTAAGATCTTAAAATATTGTTCAGTCTTTCATAGCTTATTAAAGCTGTTAAATATAGCTTTAATAATTAAACTATTAAATAGTATAGCCATAGTGGATTTCTGCCCCCAGCCATTCCCAGGATTTGTGCAGCTGCAGCTGTTTGTAGAATTTTATGTTGAACTAAATGGGGAGGAGCAGGGTTTAAAATCTCCTCCCATGGAAAATGTAACTTGCATGTGTCCCTTGATGTGATTCACATGCACCATATACACAGTCTGCACTGAGCAACTGGTAAGCTCGTGGGGCAGAGAATCAACTGCAGGGAGTCAGAAAGGACAAGACCAGCAACAATGCTCAGCAAGCTGACTCTCATTGTAATCCTGACTACCTGGAGGCCATAATTGTGATACAGTAACTCAGATATTGCACAGCTCTGTGGTATAAAGTGCTCAGCTAGTGTAAACTTGATTTTCTGGTTCAAGTCTGTTCAAAAAGCATGGAGAAATAATCTGGTTTTTTAAATCAGTAGGCTTTATGCCATATCACACGTGAAGCACACACAAGTAGCCATACAGTTTTAAGACCCAGCACACATGCCTGTCAGTGCAGCAGCTTCTCATACCTGTACTCATGGCTGCTCTGGGTCAGACATGTATTGCAGTCACTGCACAAATCAATACTGCTGACTGAAAACACAGAGAAATAAAACTACTGATCATTAATGGAACAGCAGTGTGTCCCTGTGGGCAGGAGGCCAGTGGGATCCTGGGGTGCGTATGAACAGTGTGTTCAGCATGTCCAGGGAGGTTCTCCTCACCCTCTG
>VYZU01012375.1:0-10669 GCA_013401355.1 Ceyx cyanopectus
CAGGGATGGAGACCCAAGCTCTGACCTTTACTTTATTCTAACCTACTTTAATTCCATAGCCATTTTCCTGGTGTCTAAGCCCTTTTAAGACAGCTCTATATTGACAATTTGGCTTATGAGCCTTTTGCTCCACGCCAGGCTCAGAAAGTCTATCAGAGCAACAGAGGGATTTTTAGTTAAGTTAGTTAGTTTAAACCTGGAAGGTTTCAGCCACAGCCTTGTGGATTCTAACCATATAATCAGTCACTAAAACAGCAGATAAAAGGGCTAAGGTTTGGTTTTGATTTTGTGAGCTGCCTCTCCAATGCTCACCTGGATGGAGACCCTTCCCCCTTGGTCAGGACCCCAGCCAAGGGGCCTCACTGCTAAGGCTGAGCCCTTCCCTGCAGGGGTGAGTGGATATTCAGCATGCTGCAATTTGCAAACACGGGTGACTGACTAACACGTGTAATACTTAGATTTCTGCTATGGTATAGTCTCACCGTTAAAACCTCAAACAAATCATCTGCTTAAATCGCCCCGCAGCCTCTTTTTGCCACCCTGGCCTCTGCCCCAGGCTGCCACCCACAAGCTCTGCCAGCGAAGCGCTGCCTTGTGGAAGAGGTCCACGGCCCACGGGGTGGCACTGTGCCGCCTCACTAGCTTGGCACCGCCAAAGGTGCCACTCCTGCAAGCAACAGGGAGCACAAGGCAGGCTTCTGCTCATCACGGCTCTTCCCCTTCCATTGCCAGGCTTTCCAGCATCCTCCCACCCAGCTGATCCCTTCTGCCTTTGCTCACAAAGATCATCTGCTGTCGGCGGGCATTTTGCTTAAACAACAGTTGAGTTTAACCCCAGAACGGCTCAGCCTAGCAGCTAAACAGCAACCTCCAGAGCAACTGCTGCTTTTTGTGCTGCTGAGAAACTGTATTGGGTAAGCCTGCAACTAATTAGCAGCAGCTACTGCTTGCAACATGCTTTATATAAAGTACTGTACAGAGTTCAATTCAGTTAGTCTGGCTAATTAATCATTTGTATTCGACTTAGATCACAGCAGAAGCTGAGCACCAAGCAGGTTAGCTATCCAGCACGGACTGGAGGGGGCTCAAGCCTTCCCATGCACATCTGACACACACACTCCAGCTCAACTGACAACAGCATCCACACAGCTTTGGGCTCCCCTCCCATTTATGGGTCAAAGATGGAGCCAAACCACAGACATCAAAATCTGGACTGTGCACCACATTTCAAAGCCTTCTCATCAGTGGGTGAGGATCCTGTGACACGGGGATTTGAGTTTTCCCTTGGCTCACAAAGCATCCCTGCAAGAAAATACTGTGGGACAAATGCAAAGCTGACCACTTTAAAATAAAATTCAACAAGATATGCTTATCCTTATTAAGATTTTTGAAAAGGATCACCAAGATCAATTATTTCAGCTTAAAGTAGCTGAGAAGATGGAGGAACTTGGGTTATACTCAACTTCAGTCTGGCCTTCAGCTGCTAGCCCTCCTTAAAGCCTTTTGGATCTGGTTTATCTTCATTACTGGTTTGAATGCTCTTCTGCAGTATTCCCAGGGATTCCCTGGGTATTCCCAGGGAGCCAGCACACAAAATCACAACAAAGTCTTAGAGCTGGCTCTGTGGCAGAGGCAAAGACAACAGTTGCTAACAGGCTGCTGGGGACACCAAAATAGCCATGGTTCTGCCATGTTCTACCACTGAGGCACGGGAAAGATGAAATGGCAGATCCAGACCCAGAATGTGCCTGTGAGCATCACTTTGTCCCAAAACTGGTGTGTGCTGTGTCAAATCTGACAGTCACAAATCAAAACCACTCAACTGGCAGCTTCAGTTGTGCTTCCAGATGCTGAATTTTAAGCTAACAGGTCTCGTTTCCTAACCAGATGGACAATTAACCAGCTGAAACCCTAAAGATTTCTACAACATCCTGCACCCCCTGCCTGGCTGGCAGCAGAAGAATGTGCTGATGTATGAATACCAGCTGAGAACTTGGCTCCACTTGCCTGAAAACCAGCTCTCTGCATCACTAGGGGTGTGACATTTATTTCAGCCACCAAGAAAACTCTTCATGCATCAGTGGTGGGCACCAAGACATGGCAACAAGTCCTCTGCAGAAACCTGAGTGACTCAGGCACCTAAACACACTGTAGGACAGGAAGGAATTTGCAAGGGGATTCATCTGGGCCTCTTCACATATGCTGGCTTCTGAATCACCAGTATCTGACTAAATACAAAGCAGGAGGAGACATCATTGCTATTCTAAGTATCCTCATATTCCCTTGAAAGACCATAAAGGAAGAAAAACCAACAAAGCATTTAGGAGGATTAGTTCTTCACAATGACAGTGAAACACCTGTAAAAAATCATTCTGCTGGATTCAAAGTGCAGATTTGTCTGCTGCTAGCACCCAAACCACCTCCCTGCTTGGAGAGCTAGTACAAGCCCACAAGAGATGGTGAACTCCTCCCAGCTCCAGCATATTTTCTTCTGCTGTTTTAATACTTTGGTCCCTGACAGCAATTCAAGGGGTGGAGAAAGAGAAATCTGCATCAGTGTGCTCTTCCTGGAGTAGCTGTGAAAGCTGCTGTCAGCCTCTTATCTCCACAGCACACTCAATGGGCTTCCAGGGTACCTCGCAGTGAAGTCAGCTCTGGGCTTTGGCAGATAGGAGCATTTTGCAGACTCTGACTGACAAGGCAGCCTGCAGGGGGATGGGGACTCACCATAAGGGGGTTGCACTGAGTAGTTTCTGTCTCAGCCTGAAAACCCAGATCAGCCTGGCCAAACAGCAGCCCAAAGGCACCAGAGAGCCAGGGAACAGGGCTGGGGAACATCTGGATGCTCTGTGTCTCCTGCACAGGGCCAGATGTTCTGGGTGTGCCTGAGCCTGGCTGGGCAGGTGTTAGTTACATGGCAGTAACAACAACAGTGTCCTGAAGGGGCTGGGGTCCCCCCCAACTGGGGCACACTCAGAAAGATCTGCCTGAATAAATGGGTTAGGGAAAAGCAGCAACTGAACAGCCCCCCAATACTCTCTCCTTGACTCCCACTCCAATATTTAACTGCAAGACCCTTCTTATTAATCATAGAATTGTTATGGCTGGAAAGGAGCTCTAGGATCATCCAGTCCAACCTTCATCCCAGCATCTCTCTAACCACCAGCCCACAGCCTCCAGTGCCACATCTACTGGTTTTTAAACCCTGTTCCACTGCCCAACCACTCTCTCAGAAAATAATGTATTCCTAATATCCAATCTAAACCTCCCCTGATGCAGCTTGAGGAAGTTTCCTCTCATTCTGTCATTAGTAAATTGGGAGAAGAGACCAACACCAGCCTGGCTACACCCTCCTTTTAGCTAATTAAAAACCTTATGTGACCTTCAGCTTACTAATAAGCAGAAATGCCAGGGCCAGAAGTAGCAGGGGGTGATTTTTCTGCCACGTCAGTTACATGAGTGGGGAGGTGGAGGATGGAAAGCTGCAGCAGCCTCCAAAACCCATCCCAGCCCTGCCCCAGCTGCAGCTGGCTTGATCAATATGTATTCAGACATCTTCTATGGAAATGTTGATTGCTGGTTACTGTGCAAAGAGCAGCTCACTACTCATCCTCTCTGAAATCCACTTAGCTAAGTGTTAATGGCAGTTCACAAATCTACACAGTTGCTTTTATTTTAAAGAGCCAATGGAAAAAGATAAATACAGAGGTGAGCTACAGGACTCTGCAGAGAGCACCTTCTGCTGTCATTCTTCCCCATTTAAATCATCTGTAATCTGTATTTCTTCTATATTTTTTTCCCTGCTACGTAATCTATAAGTAAAATGATCCTAGAAGATTATTTGTTGAGTGGAAACAGGGAAATCAGACTTCACAATGACATGTTCTAGCATTGTAAAAGTGGCCTGGACTCATGAAATGACATTTTTTACCTGTGCAGGTTTTCTGGCTTGTCTCAGCAATAGCCAAAGCACTGGAACATCCCTCCTGTCACTACACATACATGCTGTAGGATCCATCCATACTAGTCTGTCTGTCATTTCATCTCCTTTGGAGCATCCCAGGATCACTTCACTGAACACAAGGAGCTACTGGAGCTGGCACTGGAGCCACATTGCTAGGAATCAGAACTCACCAGTGGCTACCACTACATGGACTGGAAAATAGTGGTATTTTCAAATCAGCTCTCCTAAACCAAGGGCAATACCCTCTCTCAACAAAACAAAGCAACAAAAAACCAGCCCCAAATAAATCCACATTGTATCTTTCATTACAGATCAAACTGAAAAAGGCATCGATGCAAAATTTTGCATTTTACCTTGTTTACATAAATTTTCTTTTTAAAAGAAAAAAAAAATAAAAGCAAAAGCATCCAGAACATTAAGCAAATGATCGTGCATTACCATTTTTTCCACATGTGCATTTTCTAAAGAACACCAGACCAAGTTGCAATGAAACTCCTCTCATAAATCCTGCTGATTCTCAGGAAGAGGCATCTTTTGATGGAAATACATCCTACAAATATATTTGCAATCCACTGCAGAAAACTGTACTAAATCATCAGGAGACAGACTAATGGACAAGCAACAGTGAATTACCCCAAAAAGGCTTCTGGAAGTCACTGTGCCACCTCCAAGGACAGACTACAAAGATCAATTCTTTGTGGGTATTGTCTCATAAACCTGAAAGCCTGCTGTCTACAGGACTAAAAGGAATGTACCCAACACAGGTTAAAACGTGAGCATGAGAAATACACAACTGTGGTGCTTATCTAAAGAAAAATGACAGGGATAAAGCAGATGTTCTACGTTTGGCCATCTCACACCACATGGGACCAACAGGTAAACACCTCCTCCTTACCCTTCTGTTCTCTGTGCTGATGAAGAAGTGGTTCAAACCCAGGGAAGGTCTGTTCCTCCACCCCTGACAGGAGCTCATGCACACAGCTCCTCACTGATTAACAACAGCACTGCCCTTAAAAATAAAAGCCCATGATGAGAAGGCAGGTCTCAAGTGGGGAAGGTGTAAAATGAAAGATGGAAAGGGCAAACAGAGTCAGACTGCGAGTCAAGAGCACACCAGTGTTCTCCACACTGGACAGAGTGTTCTTGAGCTGCTTACCTTGCAAGGCAAAGCCAAGAAAAATTATATGTGTAAATAGTATTTGTGTGTAAATAAGAAAATTTGGCTCGAAAATTCACAATAAATGCATCTCCCATCTCCTTGGGGAGCAACATCATTCCCTTGCAGGATTTACTTTCATGCTCTGTACTCCCTGTCAAAGTCAACACCTCCTTGCTAGGAGGCAGAGTGGCCAAGGATGTGATCTGTTCTGTAGCACTAACAGAGGAGTCATGGGTTCTGCTCTTTGAGACCTCTGCATTCCCACCACTTTCCACGGCTCACTGTGCCCTGTTCTGCTCCTACCATCCAATCAAAGCAGATTAATGCTCTCTCACCCCTGCAAAGCTCTTTCCAAAGAGGTATATAAAATTCTAACCACACAAGCCCTTTCACCAACATTTTGCTCTGTTTGTGGTGGGACTGCTGCAGTAGGATCTTCACCAGTAATAAATAACACACCTCAAGAACAATGCCCTGTACACAACAGCAGTGTGTGATGGAACACCACACTCAGAGGCACACAAATGTGTTGATGATGGTTTCTTCCATCATTTTCAGAGTGAATTGAGCTCAGAATAAACACAACACTGCTGGTGGAAATTATAAAGGGAAAGCAGTGAAGAATTCAGCACCATCAACTGCTCCATTCCACAGGGGGAATCTGGAGACCCCACACTAGCCTGAGTCCTGCTCCAGCCAGGCACACGTGTGTCAAGGGCACAAAAGAGCTGAGACAGGTTCTCACCTTCCTGCCATGGTCCACCTTCCTGAGAGCACCACAGCAGAGAAGCAAACACAAAGACTGTGGTCCAATTCTGCTCTCACCAGGGATAAATTTGGAGTCACTTCACTGACGTCAGTGGAGTTATTCCAGAATTGCACCCGTGTAAAGGAGGGCAGCATCTGCTTCCTGAAAATGGATGCCATCAAGCTAATTGAAAACAACAGATGCATAAACGAGCAGCAAGAAGAGATAGTAATGTTCCCCTTTTCTTGTAAAATACCATTTAATTTCTCTCCAGAGAATGTAAGGGAATAAACCAATTTGTACTCTAAAAGCTAAATCTTCTGGTGGCGTAAAACTCTACACAACATTCTAGGTGAATGGTCCAATGTGTAGCTACAACATCTAATGAGCTCTATTCTAGATAGCTGCATTTACAGCCCTTCTCCTTGGCCTGATTCACCTCCCACGGTGTGATGAGTTTTCATGGCATGCTTTTGTTAGCAGGGGGGCTCCAGTCGTGGCCTCTGTAAGAAGCTACTAGAAGCTTCCCCCATGTTTGAGAGAGCCAATGCCAGCCTGCTCCAAGAGGGATCCACCTCTGACCAAGGCCAAGCCCATCAGTGATGGTCACAGCACCCCTGTGAGATTTAAGAAGATGAAGTTGCTGCACAGCAGCCAGAAGAGAGAATGTGAGAGAAGCAGCTCTGCAGACATCAAGGTCAGTGAAGAAGGAGAGGGAGGAGGTGCTCCAGGCACCAGAACAAAGCAGCCTGTGGTGAAGACCATGGTGAATCAGGCTGTCCCCCTGCAGCCCATGGAAGTCAATGGTGGAGCAGGTACCCATCTGCAGCCTGGGGAGGACCCCATGCCAGAACAGCCAAAGGAGGCTGTGACCCTGTGCAGAGCCTGCACTGGAGCAGGCTCCTGGCAAGACCTGGAGACCCATGGAGAGAGAAGTCCATGCTGGAACAGGTTAGCTGGCTGGACTTGTGACCCCGTGGGGATACACACTGGAGCAGTCTGCTGCTGAAGGGCTGCACCCATGGCAGGTACCCACATGGAGCAGTTCATGAAGAACCTCAGCCTGTGGGAAGCACTCACATTGCAGAAGGCCCTGGAGGAGTGTCTCCTGGAAGAGAAACTCCACTCTGGAGCAGGAGGAGAGGGTGAGGAGTCCTCTCCCCAAGAAGGAAATAGTGGTAAAGACAACTGCTGAGCTGACTGCAAGTCCCATTCCCTGTGTCCCTGAGCTGCTCAGGGGGAGAGGTGGAAAAAACGGAGAAAATCTCATTTAGTCTTCAAATTCTCTATGAATTTGCCTGCACATTTCCACCACTGGCAAAGGTAAAACTCTTCTGCTCTTAATGTTGCCAATATGAACTTAAAGAGAAGCATAACTTTGCTGATAGACTTACTTGGACTTGAGTCAGATGAAAGCTTTTGTTAAGTTGGATTTAACTCCTGCTGTAATCCACAGATCCTTCCCTGATGGAAACAGGACCTCAAGAAAACAACAAACAAAAATAAGCATTTCAACAAACAAGGCTTATGTTTTGACTTGGTGCACACGACTGAAGATGGAGCCCAATATAAACCAAGGTAGATGTATCAAATGGAGTTCTGCCAACTGGAATCAGCAGATGGTGAGGATCTGGCTCATGTTATATTTTTGTAATTTATAATTTCTTTCTTCACCTAGAACCAGATTCTCCCTTTAGGCTGAAAATCTTAATTAGGAAATGCTCCCTCATTAATTGCAAGAAACTCTTAGTCGTTAATTTCAGAGAAGAAAAAGAAACCTTACCTACTTCTGCTGTAGCAGCAGAGGCTGAGCTCTTTGTTCCTTTGCTTTTAGGGTTGATGCTGTTCCTTCCATCACTCCAGTCCTTACCCTGTCTCCTGCTGCCCTGAATATCCTTTGTACTCATTCTTCTTCATCTCCATGGGGATCCCTGTATGCTGAGCGAGAGGGCTAGGAGAGAACACCAAGTCCAGTCACCTTCACTCCCACAGCTGCTCTAGCAGGGCAGTTTTATCTGGATGGAGAGGAGCAGAGTCAAACCAGAAAATCGCTCAGAAATCCCAACTGGCAACCTTTTCCAAACAGGAACAGAGTAAGTTTTATCCTGGAGGTGAGTGCAGGAATCCACCAGTAATGTAGCCATTGGAATACTGCAAAGCAGCTCGTCAGGCCTGTCACACTCAGTCTCTGACGTGGTGGATGGCTTGTGGGTAAACAAAGGTGTCCTCCAGGAAATTCTTCCTTTCCCACCTCCAACAAGATGAATTTTTCCCTGTCCTGCTTTGGAGCAAAACATCCCATGGGAAAATTATCTGGGGAACTGACTGTCACAGACCAGCTAAGGGTTCAGGAAGGACCAGTAGTCTCTTCCACAGCAAAACGACATCCTGTCGAGACTGCTGAGAGAGTTTTGTTGGGGTGTTTCTAAAGCTAATGCTCTAGCTTCTATTTCTTGTCATCAGGCACCCAGATGACTCTCATCTCACAGGTCAGTTGCCCCTCAACTTCTTGACTGAGGGTGCTGAGCTTGTCCTTCACACACTCCCTTCCCCTTTGTGTGTGAGGATACAGGCAAAATCCCTTTCCGTCTCCTGGTTTGCACTCTGTGCTTTCAAATGATGAGAACTGTCTGTCTGGAGTTGGGCAGGACAGCTGTACACAATGCAAGGTGATGGGATCGTCTTCAGTAAGCAACCAACACAGCAGTAAAGATAAGGTACTGGTATTTGAGAGCTGAAAATATTCAACGAGTGCTTTTGCTTGTAGCCAAAGTCACAGCGTGGAGAGAAACCGTCTGGGAGGTTGTTATGGAAACAGGTCCCCGGAGGTGCCTCCTTTGCTTTACGAGGATGTGCTCTGCCTTTAGAAGGAAACAGCTAGACAGACAGACAGATCTGTATTTCAGACGTCCAGGGGTGAGTGCTGAGAGCTGAGAAGCTGAGGTTAAATTTTCAAGATGATCTTGATGTGTTGACACGAGTGCTCTGTGTCCACGGCACAGATGGCACTATGGCACTTCAGCCACCTGCAATCATTCTGGAGGCTTCTTCACAACAGTGTCCAATTCCAGAACTTCTATAACATACAGTATCACGGGTGACTCTGGGACTTCACTGTCCTGCCCTCCAGGAGATGCTCAGAGAAAGATTTACATGTTTAACACAAGTCCCTAGGTTATAGCTCCCAAGTTTTTGTTGGCTTTTGATATTTCTCTTGGTTCTAAGACAGAAAACCCAGGGAGTGAACACCACTCCTGTTCTACACACTTCCCTTTGCACTTTCTTTTCAGAACTAAGAGGCGTGGTGTTCAAAAATCTACACATAGCTGAGGTTTCTCCACACCAGTGCTGTGTGCATGGATGTGCACATATGGGTCTATGTGCAGACAGCCCTCAGGCAAGGGACTCGCTGCAGAACCTCACCTGAGAGCACAACATCTCTTCAGAAGAGCATCTTTACAAGACAGGCTGGGATTATGCTACCAGCAATTTGTCTCACTTGTATTTTCCCCAGAGAATCCATGCCCAGCTGTCAGTCAGGCTGCTCAGGAGAACAACCTGTTCTGAGCAGGGAGGGCTCCTGCCTGGCAGGGGCAACAGGGTCAGACCCAAGGGAAGAAAAAGCACGGGAATTTTCTGACGTAGGCTCAGTGTGCCTCATGCCTCCCCCTGAACTTGTGCTTAACCTGAGTTTTTTATATCTTACTTTGGGGAAACTTTGATCAGCTGATACAGTCAGGCATAAAATAACCCCAAACATGGGCATTCTGCTAGGACACAGCACCAGCCTTGAAACATCCCTCTTAAATAGCAGCTTTTCTTGCTAGTTTCTAGTGCACATGCCAGAGCAAGACAAAATCTGAAGGAAGTCACTCCCTTGCACTCACAGAAAACACTTGATCACAGTGACCCTGAAACACAACTAAGAACAGCAGCTTTTTACTGAATTAACCCAAGGATCGAGTCAATGTTTGCACACAAATCAGCAGAGATGCCCCTGTGCTAATCCTTCCTCAGTCTCACTCAGCAGGGTTACTTACCCACCAGCTGGTTACACGCCTCAAGGGATGCAGAATGGCTCCCAAGGGCCAGCCCTCCACAGACACTTGCCTCAGTCCCCACGAACCAGAGAGGAATTAGGCCCCTGTGCATTCAGGCAAACTCCTCTCAGCTACAGAGCCCTCATCACATCACATTTGTGTCTCCCACACTGACCTGCAGCAACCCAGACAAGTGGCATTTTGCTACCAGTTTGGACAGGAGAGAGAAGAGAGGTTTTGATGTAAAGGTTGTGCACTGACCCCGGGGGAGATTACACATGAAGAACCTTTGGGAAGACAAGGGGACTCTGGAGAAGCACAGCAGTTAGGATTGACACAAACAACTCCTACCATATGATCTGGGCCCAGGTGAGGAGAGGCCACAATAAAAGCACTGTGGGCATGGAGCCAGAGCTCAAGACGACAGAAAACAAGCAGGGCAACGAAGATGCAAATAGATCCCACCCCACAATCAGTTCCAAAGCCAGTTCTGACTATATTAAAGGATATGCTGTTAGCATTCTTAGCCTTATGGTTGAAAAGCAGAATATATACATAGACATAACATGTATTCTGTATATTTTGCATCTTATTATTAGGTATGGTGTATGTATTCCATGTGTCACATGCAATATGTAGTACATTCCAATATGCATTTCATACAGTGTGATGCAAAGCACTAATGGCTGCCTTTGCTTTCAGACACATGTGAATGCAGAATGCACACTTAGGATTGAAAACAAGGCTTTTCCTTGCAG
>VYZU01012394.1:0-14455 GCA_013401355.1 Ceyx cyanopectus
CTCTCTCCAGTAGATCCCTATCTCTCTGAAACTGGGGAGCTCTGCTTTGAAGCTGGCAGGGAGAAAAGCAGGGAACTTGCAATTAATTCAATAAAACAGCTGCACTAACACCCTGTTGCACACAGAAACCTCCCCGTGGGATGCTCATGCCCAGAACCTCACAGCATTTTTGTCTTTCCAATCTCACCCAAAGAAAATTTACACTTCAGCCAAGTTTTCCATGTACCTCCACATCCAAAGGCCTGTTTCTGGGTGTTTAGGGAAAAGTTTCTCCCAGAGGGCTCAGTAAAAACACCCTTAGGAGCTGCCTCAGCAGCCAGACAGCAAAAGCCAGAGTCACTTTGGAAAGTCTTAGCCCAGACTTTATCACTTGCAGATTTTCTGGAAGGTATTTTGAAGCTAATCATCCCCTATTAGCAAACATCTCGCCTCGCCTGGTTTGTTTCTGTATTAAGATAAAGCAGTGAAAGGGATTAGAAATGTTATTATGAGAGCCTAAGATGTTAAAGCACTAAATATATAGAGCTGAAAAAAGGCTTTTCCTTCTAAAGAAATTAAATATCACTCTGCAGAGCTTTCTCACGCTGCTCCAGTAATGCGACATTTGATAAAGTCTGAGCCCCTCACTAAGCCCTGACCCCTCTTAAACTCTACAGAAATCCTGTGTGTTGAAAGCAGCTTTTACCATCTCTCACCCTTTCATCTTTTTACTGTGGCAGTACAAGTTTCAAATGATCAAATTAATACAGAATTCCTCGCACCTATGAAGTTAACATCTCCCCGTGAGAACTGCTGGCCTAAGTACTGCTGGCAGTTCAAAAGTTGCTAAAGGAAAAGCTTTTGATAAAGCCATAACTAACCTTTTTTTTTTTTTTAATTTTTTTTTTTTTTTAAATTCTCTCCAGATCAAGAACTCACAAAATACATTTGGTCTTTTGCTTTCCAGAACATTGCTGGCAGGTAGACGGGGGTGCTGCGGATGTCAGTTCATGCAGAGCCACCCGTGCAACAGAAAAGCTTGTGCAAAGTTCCAAAGTTCAGCTTGAGCAATTTGCTAATGGCCTAAGTCTAAAATTGGGAATATTATTTGGAAACATCTCCAAAACAAACTTCATTCCCTCCTTCCCTTCCCTCTGGCTGCAGAGCAGCCACCACTCCTGGTGCTTCCAAGCCCAGAGCTCCTCAGAAGCACTTTCTGCACTTTTATAAAGGCATTCCCAAGAACTTTATTAGGAAGAAAAACTCCTGGGAAACACATTGAGGTGACAAGTGGAGGTTTCAGCCTGAACTGCAAATTGCTCTGGGTGGAACTAGAGAAGCTGGACTGGGAAGGTGGGTGCCAGGGAATTGCAGGGAGAGGGCAGAGCCCATCTGGAATGCCAGGAAAGGGCCCTGTGTGAGTTGAACCTTCGTTCTATGACTGGCAATCCCCAGGCTACAGTGCCCCTGGCATTTTGGGGGGACATTCAGACAGACACTGGCTGCAAAGGCTGGTTCATGGTGTCAAAGTCCATAATGTCCTCGTCCCACTGGGTTGGACAACACCTCTGTGTTTAGTGTTGGTTCATGACTGAAATCCCAACCTCACAGGCAGAGATCAGGAAATCAGTGAAGAACCAGAAGAGCTGGGACAGCTCTGTGTTCTCCTGCTGAGGGTGATAGACCAGAGAAACAGCTGCAAAAAGCATTGGGATTCTTTCCCTTCATGCTCCAGAGGTATAAGAAAGGCCAAGGGTGTGAATGAGGAAACAACTGAACAGGAACTTGACAGAATGAAGCCCAGAGCAGAGAATGAAACTCTCTGTGACAGCCACACTCACCTCCAGCACCAGCTCTGCAACACCTACCGTGGTGTGGGACAAACTGATTTCAGTTGAGTTCAGAGAAATAAGTGGTGAAGATTTTTCTTCCCTGTATTACAGGAGCTGAAACTCAGGAGGTGTCATTGAGGGAGACAGTGGAAAGCAAATGTGTCACCTTCACTCCTGGTGCCTTCTCCTGTGTTCTTCACCTCATTGCAATGGTAAAGCTCTAACCACCACACTGCAGTGTTTCTGGAGAAACAAGTGAACTGGATTGTGTCTGAGGGTTGTGGCTATATTTAATGGGAATTGGCTTCCTAAAGCCAGACCTCACCCTCTGCTCATTGAAGCTCAAAATGAATCAATATCAAACACCAACAGTCACAAGACAACTTTCATGTAACCACCACCAAGTGTCATCAAGCAAAAATAGTCTTTATTCAAATTTTATGGAAACAGGAATCACTGTACTTTGCAAGACAGGGAAAAAATAAAATAAAAAAATTTAATATAAAACAAGGATATTGTCACAATACCAGAATATGGAACTATACTTCTTTTCCCTATGGATTACTGCAAGTACCTCTATTTTATTTATTTATTTATTTTCCTTTTTGACTGTGCTATTCACAACTTCGTAAGTTCAAAAAAAAAATAATTTGAAACCAAAGTAGTATGAACCTGAAGACTTAGCACTTCCACTAAATGGCAGAGACATCAAAAGGGCATCGAGTCAAGGGCAAAGACTGCTGAAGCCATCAGACCTACCTACCCCTGCAACCTCAGTGACCCAGCAGGGCTCAGCTCTCTGTCTCTGCAAGGCTCGTCCTGGAAAACAGGGTGATCTGGAGGCTCTTGGAAGAGTTTTATTTCAAGAGAACCTTTCTAGAGGGTAGAAAATGAGCTGGAGAGCGTTGCAGGGAGGCAGCACTGCAGGTCCCAAGGGCAGCCATCCCACCGTGGGTCTGGAAAACAGCAGCCACATGTTTTCTACTTCAATCACTTGGGCTACAACTACGAAACAGGTACAAAATACTTTTCCAACCATTCCAAGGGTGGGTGCAGCACGGTTAGGATCTGGAGAGAGACCTCGACCGTGTTCGGGAGCGTGACCTAGAGGCAGATCTAGATCTGGACTTGGACCGGGACCTAGGCTTGGAGATGGATTTAGACCTGGAACGAGAACTCGCTTGGACATTTGGTTTGGACTTGGAAATGGACCTAGACCTGGAGCGAGAGCCCTGATGAGTGGCTGCATTCTCCCCCTCAGCTTTAGCCTCCTTCCTGGCAGAATCCACTTTCTGAGGCTCCTTCTCCTTGGAGGCTGACCTGGATCTCTCCGGGCTCTCCTTCCTTTTCTTCTTGCTACTGGGTTTGCCGTCTCTCTTGCCGCGCCTCTTGCTTTTCTCACTCTTGCTGCGGCTCCTGCTCCTGCTTCTGCTCTCATCCCTGCTTCTCTTCCTGCTTTTCCTTTTATCCTTACTGTGGCTCCTGCTCCTACTCTCATCCCTGCTCTTACTCCTGCTTTTAGCCTTACTGATGCTCTTCTCCCTGTCTTTGCTTCTACTCCTCCCGCTCTCCCTCGTCTCTCCCCTGTCCTTACTCCCACTCCTGCTTCTACTCTTTTCTTTGCTGTGGCTCCTGCTCTTTGCCTTCTCGTCGCTGTTATGGAGAGTGCCCTCAGCTTTACTCTTGCTTCTGGATTTCTCTGCACTCCTGCTGCGGCTCCTACTTTTATCCTCTTTACTTGGAGTCCTGCTTTTCTCTTTTTGGCCTCTGCTACGGCTCTTGCTTCGACTACGGCTCTTGCTTCTGGAACGGGACACAGACCTGCAAGTGCAAAGGCAACAGACAGCTCCTCTTTAGTGCACTTGGCATTTAGTCCTTTAAAAGGGTTGAGAATACTCTGGGGGAACAAAAACAACCCTCAAACAACCTACCACAAAACAGAGCTCCTACTACAAATGTAGGATGCTGCTTCTTATTTAAGCAGGTGCCCCCCCCCCCCAATTTCTTCCAGCACAAAAACTTACCTGGATCTTGATCTACTCTTGGAGCGGCTGCTGCTGGCACTGCGGCTCCTGCTCTTATGAGAGTGTCTGCTTCGAGAGCGAGACCTGCAACACAACCCACCAGCTTCACACCAGCACATCCTCACAGCCCCTCTGTTACCCCAGAGTCCCCCGGGGGTAAAGCCCCTCAGCATTAAAGCAGCTTTTTGAGCAACTGAACAATGAGAGTGTTAAGAGTTACAAACTCAGAGTGCCTTTCTCCCCACTGCTCATCCCCTTGTCTGCAAGTGAGCAGGGCTGCTAATCTAGAAGAAAATGTGCATTCTCATTTAAGATAAGGAAGCAAGAGCTACTTCCCCAGACACATCAGTGTTTGAGTACAGCGAGGCACTAGGACAAAGATTTGACTTTGGGTTTTGATTTCATAAGGAAGTTGTTCTGTGAACAGGAGAAGTTTGACTGAGTTTTCTTGCACTAGAAAGTTCTACCCCAGAATGGAAAGGGGAAAACACTGGGTGGTGTGGATTGAATCAGCTCCCTCCATTGCACAGCAAAGGCAGCATAAAAGAAACAGGGAACGGGGTGGAGGCTTCCAAGCTGAGAAGAACTGGTGCTTTTAGCAGAACACAGTGTTCAGAGCCTAGGTGTTAAAAGCACATTCTGGTTCATTCCCTGTGCACAGCTCCACCTGCCACGGAGCCTTCTCCTGAGACAGCACAGGCTATGGACCTGATGTGGCTGGGGAAGCATTCACTGAGCAGACACACCCAGGCATGGGGGAAGACACTGCTGAACAGGGGCCTCTCTTCCCTTGGGCACTCCCAGGGAGCTGATCAGTCTCAAGAACTAGATTTATTGAGAACTCTGAAGGCTTCCAAGGTGTTTGGGCCCTGCTGTGTAGCCATGCACTTGCAGCTGGATTCAGCCCCAGACATACCTCGAATGGCTTCTGCTTCTGGAGTAAGAGCGGCGCCGTCTCGATCCAGGTCTGTCTTCCACTAATCTAATCTTTCTGCCATTTACTTCTGTCCCGTCCAGCTTTTCAAGGGCTCTTTTCATGTCAGAATAGGATTTGAACTCAATCACACCTTCATTTTTCCTTCCTTTGTGTGCATCTGCATATGTCACTTCCCCTGCCTGACGCATATAATCCTAGAGGGAGAGGACAGAATAACCATTGCCTTGAATCCAGAGCCAGGCAGCCAGGCTGACCCCGCTCACTTCTGCAAGGATGCTCACTTAGCCTCTTCTTGTTCACACAGATGTCAGCAAGGGTTTTCACCACCCAGCACTGGCAGTGCCAACACCAAGGTTTCAGAGTGAGCCAAACAACACGCTGCGATTTCACACAGATTAGAAACAAGTGGTGTTGGTAGTTTTGAGCCAAATGAGAAGTTCAAAGAATCATGGAATTGTTCTGGTTGGAAGAGATCTTCAAGATCGAGTTCCCCAGCACTGCCAGGGCACCACTGCCCCATGGCCCTCAGCACCACAGCTCCACAGGGGGCTTGGAAACCCCTCCAGGGATCCCAGGGACTCCACCCCTGCCCTGAGTTGTTGCATCTTGAGCCTAACATTAAATATGCTCTGGACTATGATTAGTTGCAAGTCATAAAAGCATTAAAGACACAAAATGCTTGCTCTCTAAACCATGTTTTCCAAGTTAACTTGGGAAAGGTGATAAAGGTTGAATATGAAGAGGCAAGAAGACTACAGGCAAACAGAGTTCCCTTCATCCTCTACCTAGGTAACGTATCACATTCTTCTGGAAGAAAACCCCCTCCCAAGTAAAAGCACAATTCACTGGCCCACTTCATGCTCCCTGGCTCCTCTATTCCAACCCCTGAACACCTCAGTTCTGAGGGAGGACCATTCTGCCCTGGCTTTGAGCAAGCACCAGGAAGGGCTGTGGGCTGTGGTTGCAATGGAAACAGGGCACAGAACTCCACTCTGATTTCATCCCAGCTCCTCCCATCTCAAGTAGGCTGACATGAAAGCTATTCCAAAAAGCAGTGCACCCAGCAGAGGATTAATCATGCCATGCTCTACTTACAATTAATACCAGAGGCAAAGACAAGCTACTGATGGGGTGAAGCATTAAGAACAAGAGACATCTGAAGGATCTCGGTACGTACCTGAGCCTGTGTTCTAGTCAATTACAGACCAGTTTCTACTACGTCAAAGTTTGTTTAGAACAAATTTGACACATCCTTAGAACCATAAAAGAAAGCGCTCCTGTAAGAACAAGTGGATTTAACCATTGCTGCCAAGTTGCAGAAGGAAACACTCTCTTTTTGCACCTGCTGTTGAAGTTCTGCTCCCTGGCCTGCCCTCTCCATCCACGACACCTCACGAGTCACCACATTCATCCTCCAGCATAGCTGGGGGTCCTGTGGGCTACACAGTGTTACCCAGCACTTCCCCTGCTGAAAATCACCTGCTGCTCCTTTGGACTTAAGAAAATAGTAGCTTTAGGCAGAGGGTTTTTGCTCATTCTGGAAGCATCCTTTCCCTGAAACCCTTGAGTGCAGCTTTACACGGTGTGGAAACTCTGAACAGAGACTGTGCAGGAATGATGCCATCATTTCCAAACAGCTCTAGCACCTGACAAGTTGATGAATCAAATGCAAAGTGACAAGGGCAAACTTCTCCACCTCTAGTGAATCCTACCACTGGCATGATTAAGGGCTGTTTTGACAGAGATAAGATAAACCACTGTCTAAGCTGTATGTGTGACGTTGGATGGTGGAAGGGAGGGAGGGAAAAGTTCTTCTCCCACTGCCCAGTGCAGCACATCTGCTGGTCCAGCACCCAGCATGATTTCACACACACTGCCCTACTGCCTCCACGTGTGTGTTTGCAAATCCTCTGGTATCTACACGGGCTAACTAAGGAGCTGGAGGCAAGAGCACAGCCTCCACCAGCTCTCCTTGCTGGAACAGCAGGCACATGTTACCCTTGGTGCTCTTTGCTAGAGAGAGGGTAAGGAAAGGGGGCCCCATACCTTCAGATCTTGCCAACTGCAGCGGCTGGACAAGTTTTCCACAATCAATCTGTATTCTGTACGGGTGGGAGGACCGTACTTATCTCTTCCGCTTCTTCTATAACCATATCCACCTTTAGGAGGTGACAAGCAGACAGCAGGGCTTCAACTGGGGAAATGGAGCACTCACTGCACCCCCCCAACCCATCCCCAGAACCCCCTCCTGCCCCGTGAGCTCCCAACGACATTCCCAGCTCAACCCCCTCCCCACCCCGCCAGGCTCAGTGCCATCCCCTGTCTAGAAATGGCTACAGAGGTTCAAAGCATTAATAATTTTTTATTATTATTATTATTATGATTATTTTACTGCAAGCGTGTCATTCCAACAATGCAGGTAATTAAAATGACACTCCAGTTCCCATGCAATTAAATGGAGAGTTATTTTTAACACAGCTTGATAGAAGCAACTGAATTAAGCCAGTTTACTAAGGTTACTTACATTGCTTAAAAGGCTTTCTGAATGGCTGACATGAATAAAGCTTTTCAGGCACCTATTTCAGATTAAGCTCATCTGTCTCTAACCCTTGGGGTCCTCACCACCCAGGTCTAATGGGAAAAGGCTGCAGTCATCACATGGCTTCCTTATTTTTTTGGGTCAGCCAAGGGCCACAAAGGTCAAAGAGCCACTCATGGAAAGGTAACCCAAGGTCAGCAGTCATCTTAGCCTCAAAGGATTCTTTCAATTAAAACATTGAGGTCTTTGTTAAATCTACATTCAACATCACATTGTAAAGAAACTGTTCAAATAGTTCAAACGAAATAAAAATGATTTTTTTTAAAATGGTACAAGCAACTGTGTTTATTTAAGTTGTCAATTAAAATAGTTTCATACAACAAACAAGTTAATCAATATTCAGGTCAACAGTTACATTTACAGTTACAGAACACTAGTCACAACTTCAAATTGTTTGCTTTTCAATTTACTTCCACAAAAAAAAATAAAAGGGGGAGGAAAAAATAAATAAAGGGGGGAAATTAAAAAAAAGGGGAGGGGGAATTAAAAAATGGGAGGTGGAAGAAAAAAAAGGGGGGATAAAAAAAGGGGGGAAACAACTAAAAAAGGGGGGGGAAACAACTAAAAAAGGGGGGGGAAACAAAGTAAAAAAAAGGGGAGAAAAAACTTAATAAAAGGGGGGAAATATTTTAAAACAGGGAAAAAAAATAAAACGGGGAAAAATATTTAAAAAGGGGGAAATTAAAATGGGGAAAAAAAACTAAAACGGAGGAAAAAAAAATAAAAAAGGGGGGAAAATTAAAAAGAGGAAAAAAAAAGAAAAAAGGTAAGCCAGCCGGGAAGAAGATTGGTCTGGCTTAACAGAGACCTTTGGCCGGAACTCAAGAGAAAAAGGAGTGTATCACCTTTGGAAGAAGGGACAGGCACCTCAGGACAACTAATAAGATTTTGTGAGGTTATTCAAGTTGAAAATTAGACGGGTCAAAGCACAAATAGAATTTTACCTGGCTACTGTTATAAAAGAGAGTAAGAATTATTTCTAAAAATACATTAGCAACAAAAGGAGGGCTAAGGAGAATCTCCATCCTTGATTGGATGCAGGGAGAAAAATAGTGACCAAGGATAAGGTGCTTAATGTGTTCCTTGACACAGACTCGAACAGCAAGATCAGTTGTTCTCAGGATACCCAGCCCCCTGAGCTGGAAGATAGAGTCAGGAAGTAGAATGAAGTTCCCACAATCCAATGGGAAATGATTAATGACCTGCCGTACCACTTAGACACATCTCTATGGGGCTGGCTGAGATTTATTTTTATCAGTGATCTGGATGAGGGGATTAAGGGCACCCTCATTAGGTTTGCAGATGACACCAAGTTGGGAACAGTGTTGATCTACTTGAGGGTTGGAAGGTTTTACAGAGGGAACTGGACAGGCTAGATCAATGGATTGAGGCCAGTTGTATGAGGTTCAACAAGGTCAAGTGCTGGGTTCTGCACCTGAGTCACTATAATTCCATGCAAAATGTCAGCCTTGGGGAAAAGTGGCTGGAAAGCTGCATGGTGGAAAAAGAGCTGGGGATGTTGGTCAACAGCTGACTGAACATGATCCAGCAGTGTACCCAGGTGGCCAAGGCAGCCAACAGCATCCCGGCCTGTATCAGAAACGCTGTGGTTAGCACAACTAGGGAAGTGATTATGGCCCTGTACTGTACACTGGTGGGGCTGCATCTTGAATACTGTGTTCAGTTTTTGGCCCCTTACTACANGGACCTCAAGGATCATCTGGTCCAACCTCTTTTGGCAGCATCCCAGTGTAGACAAGCTGGCCCAGTTGAATCTTAAAGGTGTCCAGTGTTGGGGAGACCATCACTTCCCTGGGGAGATGAATCCATTGACTGATTATCCTAGTGAAAAAATTCCCTCTTCTAATCAAAATCTCTCCAGGAACAAGCAGTAAAAAAGCCTTTAGCCCACTGTGCCCCTCAACCCTTCCACCCAGCATCTTCAGAGGGTACCAGAGGCATCAGTTCCAACACCTGATTTCTGAGGAGCTCTGGGTTCATTCCTGCTGCAATTAGGAAGCCACCTGAATTCCAACACTTCAATGGAAATACTGATTTGCAAACACAAGCAGGCTGTACACTCTGCAAGAAAACAGGCAGGCTGCTGCAAGGGCCTGATCCCTGCTGGGCAGAGATCCCACAAGCCCAAGTGCTGAGGTTTAAAAAGCATTTTTTTTCCAAGCCAGTGACTCGCTCAGAGTCACGGAGCCAAAAGCCAGAGCAGCACTGAAGCAGAACTGGAGCTGCTGGTTTCTGAGTTAAAACACCGATTAAAATCCCACCCTTCTGCAGGTGCTCAGGGGAAAAGGACAAAAAGCAGCAGCCAGCTGTTTATCAGAGCTCAGAGTCAGCCACAATCCCTTCTCCTCCAGCGACCTGCCAACACCAAGCATCCCCCAGGTGTCAGCCGAGGGCTCTGCAGCCCCCCGGGCACAACCTGCAAACAGCCAAGCACTGAATCCTCATCCTACCACAGGGAAGAAATATCTTTTTTTTTTTTTTTTGGTAGGGACTAATGCTTTTGAAATGATCTGGAAGAACAAACATCCTTTCTGGACTCTTTTTCAGGTCACTTCATCACGACCTCTCCCCAGCACGGTGCCAGCAGCTGCCCCAGCTCTGCCCTGGAATGGTGCCCGTGTTGACAAAATACTCGAGGACGACTCCAAAGTGCCACAAATCAAGTGGCTGCTTCGCATGCAAGAGCCGTAGATTTCGGGGGAAGAAACAAGAGTGATTGATTGATAACAACTGAAACAATCACAGTCATTACAAAACCATTCCAATTGCAACTTTTCTTCCCTGCCGTTCCAAAAATAGAGCCCACGAGTGCAACGTTTGGAGATCTCACCCTCGAAGCAATTACTTGCAAGGTGAAGTGCCTGGGAGCAGCAGCACTTTGGAGGCAATAAATGAGCAGACATCTGAAGCTGGAATAATGGAGGAATATCTGTATTTGAGCACAGCACAGTGTTACAGGTTCCCAGCCTGGTGGGGGTTGGCAGGGAGCTCTGGGGATCAGCTGGTGCCACCCCCTGCCCCAGCAGGGGCACCCAGAGCTGCCCAGCAGTGCAGTGTCCAGGGGGGTTGGGATCTCTCCAGAGCAGGAGACTCCACAACCTCTCTGGGCAGCCTGGGACAGGCTCTGACACCCTCACACCAAAGAACTTTCTCCTCCTGGGTTCCAGTTGGTGCCCAGTGCCCCTTGGCCTGTCCCTGGCACCACTGCCCAGAGTCTGGCCCCATCCTCTTGCCCCCCAGGGTCCTTTCTCTCTTGCTCAGCCTTGCTCAGCTCCCCTCTCAGGCTGCTCTGCTCCAGCTCAACAGCCCCAGGGCTCTCAGCCTGGCCTGGCACAGAGCTGCTCCAGCCCCTCAGCACCTTCCTCTGGACTCTCTCCAGTTGCTCCTTGTCCTGCTTGAACTGGGGAGCCCAGAGCTGGACACAACACTCCAGAGGTGGCCTCACTGGGGCAGAGTGGAGGGGGGAGAAGAAGAACCTCCCTTGACCTGCTGGTCTCCCAGGGTGGATTCATTTGCTGGCTCATCATCAACTTGTCCCCCAGCACTCCCAGGCCCTTCTCTGCAGAGCTGCTTCCCAGCAGCTCAGCTCCCAACCTGTGCTGCTGCAGGGGGGGTTGTTCCTCCCCTGAGGCAGGACCCTCCACTTGCTTCACTGAGCTGCTGTCCACCCAGCTCTGCAGCCTGTCCAGCTCTCTGGATGGCAGCTCAGCTCTGGGGTGTCACCCACTGCTCCCAGTGCTGTGTCACCAGGGAACTGGCTGAGGGTCCCTCTGTGCTTCATCCCAGTCACTGATGAAGATGCTGCACAGGACTGGACCCCATCCTGACCCCCAAGAGCTACCAGTCTCCCAGTGGACCCTGCACCACTGACCACAACCCTCTGAGCTCTGCCACTCACCCCTTCTCAATCCACCTCTAACTTACTGTTCTTCCCAGGACTGCATCCTGGGGGACACTTGGTCACCTGCATTGCACTGAGACAAAACACAGCACCTCCAGCTGCTCAGCACCACTGGGCTGGCACCAGTTCCCTTGGCCTCCCCCAGGAATTCACTCCTAAGATGGTCCTGCACAGGCAGGGCTTTGCCTGGCCAAGCTACAAAGCATTTACATCTTGCTCTTCACTCATTCCAGAGGGGAATTCACCCTGTTCATTCACCCTGAGTCCTTTTTCTGCTGGGAATATGGACAGTGCCCTATACTGGATATTATGCTGATGGAAAAAGCTAAGTTAAAAGGAAAAAAAAACCCCTTCTACTTTATTTTCTCAAGACAAACAAGCAAGCTGATAGGAACTGAAAGGTTCCTAAAAAGCTTCCCCCCCCCCCCAACACCCATAAATGAAAGCAATACTGATCCACCTGTTAAATATGGATAATATTGCACCACGGGATCTAACCCCATGAATCAAACCCCTTCAGGAGCACAGTTTGCCACCACAGAAAGCCCCAACTGCTGACACAGCCATAACTACAGCAATCTGAACCTGCTGGGATGTGACAGCACTGCAAGTAAATCTTCTTTTAAATGTCTACTATTACTACTTCATATCTGGCATAAAACTACTTACTAAAAATGTCACTGCAATTTACTTCAGCTAACATGAAGCTACAGCATGTTCTGCTCACCTAGCAGGCAGGGAAAAGCTCCAGGAGCACATCCCTACCCTGAGCAATTCCAGTTGACTGAGCCTCCTAAAAGGTGTTTTGAAAATTCAAAGTGAAAGGGGGAAAAAAAAAAAAAGGGATTTTCTAAAACTGCTTAATACCTGAAATAAAGGCAGAGCTTCACCTCCCTTCTCCTTACAGCTGCATCTTCCCAGCTGGCTCCACAGCCCCTCTCCAGCCCAGCCCAGTAACACCAGCACACTCCCCAAGTGACATTTTTCCCCCCTCTACTCATCACTGGCTGGTGCTGGAGTCTCAAACCCCAGAAATGCCCTCAAAGCTGCTGTCTCTGCTCAATCCCTGCAGTTTAGATGGGTGACAATCCATCCAGGCAGCACCTGCAAGGGAGATTCAGTGAGTGCCCAAGCAGGGGATGCCTGCTGAGTTCAGAACAAATAAAGTTGATGGATTGGCAGCTCCCCAGAGTTCCTCCTGGACAAGGGCTTTGCACAGAGAGATGCTCTCACAACCAGCTCGTGGCACCTCCACTGATCCTCCTGTGTCTATGGAGGAGTGGGATTGGGGCAAGTGACAGGAGCAGAATTCCAGGATTGAGGAAAAGCAGCTTCAGGCTGCTTGAAACAAACCCCTCTGAATGAGTAGCTGAAGTTCCAACCTCTAAATCAATCAAATCAATCAATCAATCAATCACAATTGCAATACTTAAGCTACTAAAAGGTGACATTTGGCACAAACATCACTGAGAATCTCTGGTCTTTGAGCACCACTGAACACCTTAAACTAAGAAGAAATTAAAATCTCACCCTAATATTAGCAAAAGAATAAAACAAACTCAACAACAGTGCACTGAAATGAAACCCCAGTTCACTACAGTCACCATCTCATCATCCAGGAGGGTTGGGGATCATTAGGTCAGGATAGCAATTGGATTGATTTTTAATATCAATTAAATAAGGAGCATGAAATATTTTGCCCTGGAGGGTTCAAGGGAATTCAAATCCCTCCTCTTTAGGCAAACAACCCAGAGTTTGAAGCAGCCAGGTGAGAGGATTGAGGTTTGATGCTTTTTTTCATCCCCAGTGCCATGGAGAAGGGACAGTGTCCTGCAGATATTGGAGGAGGAGGAGGAGGGAGCTGGGAATTCTCCAGAGCTGCTCAGGGTGATGCAGGGCAGACAAGGACACAGGTAGGACTAATATTTAACCCAGAGAGGTTGTGGGGGTTGGTTTCCCATCAAGGAAAGCTCACAGCAATGAAAGTTATAAGAGCTTTAGCTTGTTTTTAGAAGAGAAAAGTGCTGGAAAATGCAATTTTCTGGTCACTTATTACAGAAATTATCACCACCAACAGCTCTGGTGGTCAGCAAAGTTCTGAGGAGGAAAAAAAAAAGTCTCTCATAGGAGCCTACAGTTAGAAATTGCAGCTTGGAAAGGGAAAATCCTCCAGAAAAAAAAAGAGATTCCCACCCCCCATCCAGGTAGCTGCTGCATGAAACCTCCTCAGCTTAAGTGACAATTAGCAGCAAACCACACCCGGGTAAACTTTGAGGGCTCACGTTGCAGTTCCAGCCTCTCCTCGAGCATTTCAGCTTCAGGACTGCAACACCAACCGGGTGATCTCCCACAGCTCGCCCAGAAGCTGCTGGAAGAACCTCTCCAGAGTCAAGCACCGTGTGGTCGCTTTTAATCGTTCCTTAAGCACCAACTACAAAGAAACGGTGGAGAGAGAATCAGAGGGTGAAACAACCGCAGAGGAAAAGCCAAAAGCTCCAGGAAATTTTTGCTCCGAGCAGATTTACCTACAAAGCAACTGTTGAAAGAGCTTTGGAACAGGAAACTGAGCCAAGGAATTGAGTGAATCTTGGAAATCCAGCCTGGGCTTTAACCCACAGCTGGAGCCACCCGCTGTGGAAGCAGCAGAGCGACCAATTCCAGCTCCATCATCCCGACTTCGTTCCTCCCGTTACCTGCAACTTTTGAACTCTGTCTCCCCCCAGTGAAGTGATAAAACAAGCGGAGCTGTGGAATCTGAGCTTTCGGAAGCAGGCAGTCGGTGCCCTCCCCCCTCTCTGGACCTGCTCCCATCCGCACTTGGGATGCCACAAGTGATGCCCAACCCTACCGAAGCCGGGCTGCTGAAAACACTGCCGTGTGCGCGGGTGTGTGTTTGAATCATGGGTTGTTTTCACCTCACAAACCTGCTACCAGCACAACCAGACTTCAAACTTCACGAGCCTTTGGGGTTTTTTGTGCTCCAGGACTAACTTTTATAAGGAATTCCAATTTTCCTTCTCTGAAGTGAAATTAGTAATTGACTTTCCTGGCTAATAATAATAATAATAATAATAATAATAAAATCCATATTCCACTCGGGCTTCCTAAGCAAGACTTGAAGTGGCTTGAGTAAAGACACCAATATTTGTGACTCTTTAAGTG
>VYZU01012400.1:0-15781 GCA_013401355.1 Ceyx cyanopectus
TTAAACTATGAAGGAAATTAGCCAGTTTGCATTTGCCATATTTCTAACAGGATAAATTGCTCCAAGTGGCTTGTGCAATTTTGTGCCCTGATTTTTTAATCTTAACTGAAGTGTATTTATCCCAACAAATTAATTTAAGAAGTTTTTCTTGGACTTTACTCTCTACCTTATGGGCTGGAATAATACCACATTCATATATTGTCCATCTTTGCATTGGATAAAGTTTTAAGCAAGATTACTCTTTAGAACCAGTAGAAATGGACACCAGGAGCCTCAGAACAAAAGTAACTATTAACTACATAGTTGACATGCTGTGTAACAACAGTGGTCTCTCCATGGGGACATTACAAAAGCTCTAAACTACCTCACCCTTCCTGTATATTAAGCATATATGCATGAGGACTTGTTCACAGAAAGTAGTGCCCTTCAAATTCACACCCTACTTTTCTTCATGGTAATTTTCCCTGCATAGTTCTGTATGCAGAGTCAAATCTTACTTCCTTGCTATGCAGTTGCATAAAAGGCTTGTGTTAGCTTCAAGTTAAATGACTGATACTGAAGACAATTACCTTGAAGGGAGGTGATAGATGTAATCTGAGACTAAGTTCTAAATATCATTAATGAGAATGAAATTGCTGCCTTGAAAACACCTGCATATTTTCTGTAAATATTGCCTCCACTCAGCCAGTGAATTGTGATGATTTAAGGTCTTGAATAAGAGGGTATTGGGGAAGATGGAGGATGGACACTGGAGCATGAGAGGGAAAGAAGAGAAAACAGATACCGAATGAATTCAAAATGAGCGTGTCATTCTGGAGAGGTTTTGAATATCCCTGCAGACTTCTGTTTCTTTATCTCACTTGTCTTGAAGTCATGTCATTTATTGGTTGTGTAAGCATTGTTTGGAAACAAATCACTTCATGAGAACAAATCCCAGACACCAATCTGCCCAAGATTTGTACTACGGAGAGTTGATGTATGTGTATATACATACAGACATACACATAATGATCTACAGATGCTTAGCTTGGCTTTTGGTTTGATTTTAGTATTTTCTAGTATATCAGTAAAGATCTAGGAACATGAAGTGAAGAGATATTTTTGGAGGAGTAAAACACCACAGATTCTCACTAACTTTCGATGGGAATTGTCTGGCTTACCCTTCTCAGTCTTTCTGCAATGGCTATATCTGTGCAATTTATTCATTGTGCTCCCCATATTGGCTACTTGGAGTATTAGAATTTGAGGACATTGCAGTAATACAATAAAAAGATGGGGGTTCTGTGGCTGTTCTAATTTACCAAATGTTTTGTAAGCCCGATGCTGAGTATGTGTAATTTCTCACAGGTGCAAGGCCAGTATATGATGCAGGTTCTTTTGTTTCCTGTGGGTAATGCAGGGAATGATTCTTCACTACCTTGTCTCACGCTTCACCCTCAGTAGCTCCTGAAGGCTTCTGACTGTTCCTTACACCTCTTCATCTGAAATTTTCTCTGGTATGAAAAATATCTATTTTGCTGTTGGAGTTGTGAATGCACTGTTTGATAAGAAAAAAACCTCCCGCATTATGAATTTTTGAAGGGATGATTAGTTCTTCATTAATTTTGTTCCCAACATAAAGAACAGGATGTCAGTCTTCTGCTAAAGTCTCCAGGCACTACCACAAAACTGAAAATACTTTAACAAAACAAAAATTACTGAGACAAAAAAGTTAAATGTATTGACCTGCAATATATTAGTTTCAGACAACATGATCTGACAGATTTCTTTAGCTACTCCTTAGAAATCAATTATTAAGAAATGTTTTTTAAAGGAATGCTGTTTTATATAACTATGTGTCAAGGAGTCAGTCATAATAAGCAAATAACTGATAGATTAATAATTATGTCAGATCACCAAGAGATTATTTTTTTCTTTTTGTTCACTATTGTATTTTAAATTGACAGAATTTTGTGTTCTTAAATTGACACTAGTCTGTAATAGTCACACTTGAAATTCTTTCTTGTCACTGGAAAAATTTAATGCTTAGGCAAAAAGAGTTTAGTTTGTCCTATGATCTTACAAGTCTTCAAAAAAGTTTTTTTCCACTAGGTGGAGCATTCTTATCACAGCAGATTTATTTATTTATCTAGCTATTTATTTATTTATTTGTGTTAAAAAGACTTTTGAAGTCAAAGAAGAGAAAAAAAAAAAAGAGACTGAGAGCTGTAGAATTTGGATTCAGAGCTAGGTAAGTTTTTGTGAAGTATGTGAGTAGTTAAGTATGCAAACTTCTGTACTCCTGCTTTATTGGTCTCCCTTGTTACCTTGTGAATTCTGTCTCCCGAGCCCATCATTATCCTAGAATCACAGAATGATTTGGGTTGGAATTAACTTATAAAGGTCATCTAGTCCAACCGCCGTGCAGTGACTAGGGGCATATGCAACTAAATTGGGTTGTTCAGAGCCCTGTCCAGACACCCTTTCAGATTTTGTTTGAAAAAGTATTTTAAGGTAAAAGACATGGGATTCTGAGTCTTTTTAAAATTTCTAGGGAGAAAAAAACCAAACAAGATGGCTGCTATGGTGCTGATTTCTGTGTCCAGAGTGGGTTGGCAAGAATTTAAATTGGGATGTCTTAGGAAACTATATTTAATGGCTAGTTTTGTAAAAAGCATCACAAATTGTATGCCATTTTGGGTCCAACAGACTCCACAGGGACTAAAATTCAAAGCTACAAATTCACTGCTAAGAGGTGCCTTATTTTGAAATGGGGTAGGATGCAATCAAAACTGAGGAAAGAGTAGGAACAACTAATAGAAGAGCAGCCTGCCTGAAGCTTGTCAATTAACTCAAGCTGTGGGAATCCAGAGTCTTCATAGATCACTATTAACTAACTGCACTTAGAAGCAAAAAAACTTTAAGAAAATTGCAACAAATATGTGAGGAAATGCTGGTGCTATATTCATTTATAGTGAGAATTGTGTATGGGTACTCAGAGCTATCACTGTTGACACATGTCCTCTTTTATTTTTAACACTACTCTTAGCTGAAATCAGCTGAATGTGAGTGGTGGATCAGCTCTTTCTGCTGTCTCTGTGATCGAGCTTCACTTCCCCAAATAAGTCGCCTGTAGGCTTCTACATTTTTCTTGCTGATTTTTCTTGAGTGCTTGCTTTTTTATTCATTCTTAGCCGTATACAAGAGTTAAACCACTTTGAAGCTGTATGTAACCTTTTAGGTGTATTGCAACTAACTGTCCCACAGGAAGGCACAGAGTCTGCAGTGCTATAGTTGGGTCACTGTAGAACTTCCAAAGGGATGAACTTGTCCCCAGAGGGGCTTTCAGTTTCCAGTAACTTTAATCAGCAATGTCACCTGCAGCAGAAGAGCTGTTTCCAGCAGCTGCTTTGTGTTGTGTCGTTAAATAAGCCAGGCCACATGCAGCAGCTGTTACAACTGAGGCAGGCTGGGTCTGCTCAGCAAGGTAGACAACAGGTTTCTGCTTGTTAATACTATGCATGTGTATGCATGCAATTACATGGCATTAAAAATGTGTGCAAATATATGCAAATTACCTTAAAGATAGTTCAGTTATTGATGGCAGTATGGACTTCAGCTTTGGCTAGCTGTCCAAGAATGGATGCAATGTGTTACTGAGATGTATCTGAAGGCCTGAGCCAATAAAGCACTGAAGGCTTTCCTCATCTGGCCTTGGGGCTCTCCGACTCCAAAAACTCAAGCAATATAATCTGTGATATTAATTACATTTTTCCTACACATTCTTTTGTCAGTGGAAAAGAAAAATATATTTAACAACTTGAGTACTGCTTCAAAAATGCCTTAGAAAGGTGACATACACCTGCATCATGACTCCATGGGCAACACGGGTCTGCTTTGAGGGGTGACTCACTTGATTGTTGGTACTTTAAATATAAATATCTTCATTAAAGACAGCTATTTCTGGCCATCAAGCAGTTGACAAAATGGTAGATACCAGCCAAAATTATTTTATTGGGCTCCTTGTGCTTTTCTAGGGTATTCACTTTTATGATTTACCTGACATCCTGGCTTAATGGAGGGCTGTGAAAAGGAGAGCAAAATTTTCAAATGGTTTCTTTAGTTAAGACTTCGTAAATCACCTAAATTGTCCTAAAGTGCAGGAAAATATATATAGGTAGTAGCTAAAAAATATTAACCAGATATAGATTGAATTAAAAATTAATGTGTTACAAGATGAGAGAAGCCTAATGTGAAGAAGATTTTCATCAGCTATTCATAGAATAAAAAGGTTGAGAACACAGAGCACTCCATAAGCTTGTTTGGTCCTTCTTGCTTTCAAATAAATCACGTTATCAAGTCAATATTATATTTTTTCTTTTTTTGCGAGACCTAATGATTAACATAGTAGGTTAAAGCAAACACTCCAGTTTCTGTAGCCAGTTGGGTTCCTGTTTGAATAGTATTTTGCTTATTATCGATAATTGAGATCCATTTTGTTCAATGACATAGAATACAGTTAAACCTGGGGACTAAGTCAGCATTGCCATTTTCCCTTTTTCTTCACTCATCATTTATATAGATTTATTTGTAGGGTGCATTTCACTTTATGGCAATAACATTATTTAATCAAAGACTTTTTCATTTTTGAACTTCTGGGATTCAATTTCAGAATTTTCATTCTCAAGTCCTTTTTTTTTTTTTNTCAAGCTGTGGGAATCCAGAGTCTTCATAGATCACTATTAACTAACTGCACTTAGAAGCAAAAAAACTTTAAGAAAATTGCAACAAATATGTGAGGAAATGCTGGTGCTATATTCATTTATAGTGAGAATTGTGTATGGGTACTCAGAGCTATCACTGTTGACACATGTCCTCTTTTATTTTTAACACTACTCTTAGCTGAAATCAGCTGAATGTGAGTGGTGGATCAGCTCTTTCTGCTGTCTCTGTGATCGAGCTTCACTTCCCCAAATAAGTCGCCTGTAGGCTTCTACATTTTTCTTGCTGATTTTTCTTGAGTGCTTGCTTTTTTATTCATTCTTAGCCGTATACAAGAGTTAAACCACTTTGAAGCTGTATGTAACCTTTTAGGTGTATTGCAACTAACTGTCCCACAGGAAGGCACAGAGTCTGCAGTGCTATAGTTGGGTCACTGTAGAACTTCCAAAGGGATGAACTTGTCCCCAGAGGGGCTTTCAGTTTCCAGTAACTTTAATCAGCAATGTCACCTGCAGCAGAAGAGCTGTTTCCAGCAGCTGCTTTGTGTTGTGTCGTTAAATAAGCCAGGCCACATGCAGCAGCTGTTACAACTGAGGCAGGCTGGGTCTGCTCAGCAAGGTAGACAACAGGTTTCTGCTTGTTAATACTATGCATGTGTATGCATGCAATTACATGGCATTAAAAATGTGTGCAAATATATGCAAATTACCTTAAAGATAGTTCAGTTATTGATGGCAGTATGGACTTCAGCTTTGGCTAGCTGTCCAAGAATGGATGCAATGTGTTACTGAGATGTATCTGAAGGCCTGAGCCAATAAAGCACTGAAGGCTTTCCTCATCTGGCCTTGGGGCTCTCCGACTCCAACCAAAGGCACAATTTACTCTTATGTTCATTAGACAATACTTTCTCATGTTTATGATATCCTAGAAGTTTGATGTTGAGTCCAGTGTTAAAACTGAGTATCCTTCTGTAACTGGATGTGTATGGATCTTCTAAGAGTAAAAGAACAGTAATAAGTGGTAAAGTGAACACTGAGGGACTGAGGTGCAAGAATTTGTAAACTCAAGCAATATAATCTGTGATATTAATTACATTTTTCCTACACATTCTTTTGTCAGTGGAAAAGAAAAATATATTTAACAACTTGAGTACTGCTTCAAAAATGCCTTAGAAAGGTGACATACACCTGCATCATGACTCCATGGGCAACACGGGTCTGCTTTGAGGGGTGACTCACTTGATTGTTGGTACTTTAAATATAAATATCTTCATTAAAGACAGCTATTTCTGGCCATCAAGCAGTTGACAAAATGGTAGATACCAGCCAAAATTATTTTATTGGGCTCCTTGTGCTTTTCTAGGGTATTCACTTTTATGATTTACCTGACATCCTGGCTTAATGGAGGGCTGTGAAAAGGAGAGCAAAATTTTCAAATGGTTTCTTTAGTTAAGACTTCGTAAATCACCTAAATTGTCCTAAAGTGCAGGAAAATATATATAGGTAGTAGCTAAAAAATATTAACCAGATATAGATTGAATTAAAAATTAATGTGTTACAAGATGAGAGAAGCCTAATGTGAAGAAGATTTTCATCAGCTATTCATAGAATAAAAAGGTTGAGAACACAGAGCACTCCATAAGCTTGTTTGGTCCTTCTTGCTTTCAAATAAATCACGTTATCAAGTCAATATTATATTTTTTCTTTTTTTGCGAGACCTAATGATTAACATAGTAGGTTAAAGCAAACACTCCAGTTTCTGTAGCCAGTTGGGTTCCTGTTTGAATAGTATTTTGCTTATTATCGATAATTGAGATCCATTTTGTTCAATGACATAGAATACAGTTAAACCTGGGGACTAAGTCAGCATTGCCATTTTCCCTTTTTCTTCACTCATCATTTATATAGATTTATTTGTAGGGTGCATTTCACTTTATGGCAATAACATTATTTAATCAAAGACTTTTTCATTTTTGAACTTCTGGGATTCAATTTCAGAATTTTCATTCTCAAGTCCTTTTTTTTTTTTTTCTCCCCTTAAACTTGATCAGGACTGTTTTCAGCTTGGAAGAGGTAACTGCTTCAAAGAGAAGAGAACATTATTTATCTCTGTGCCATTGGTCAGGGGTCCCATTCCTATGGCATGTAAAGGAAGTGGCTGACAAGCAGAAGCATTTTCATCAGCTGCTTTGGAGGCTGGGTGATGAGATGGTCAGAAAAAGTCTTTCTATCCTGCTGCCTAAAACATGGAGCATCTTTTGTGAATTTATCTTTTCTTCTGCAGAAAACCTTTTCTTGCTCTTCCCTTGATGTCTTCTAAAGCACATAGAGTCCCATTCAGTAGCACACTGATGGTGAAGATAACATTTTTTTTTCTGGGGAGTCAGAACCATTGAGTGTTACTCCACTTGCCTATGGTTGTCAACAGAGGGCAGCAGTACACATGCCCATTAACCAGCTACTACACGGTAATGTACATTTTATCGATGTCTTAAAATGGATGGCTTGCTATATTTATGATAACATTTATTACAGGACATTGAGTTCATCATGCTGGAACAAACCATTTAGTTCATCTTGTCCAGTAAGCTGTTGACAGTGGCAGTGAATAACTGATGTCTCCGAGCAAGCATAAAAGTAAACAAGATACACTCAGCCAATTGTGCAGTGCCAAATGGCTGTGGGCGATTAGCTACAACCCTCAAGCATGAAATCTGATTATTTTATTATCTTCCTAGCTTGCATAGACATGGCTTTTTAGCAATGCTATTAGTTACCCACTCGTCTTTAGAAGGTAACTTTAATGTTTGCCTCAACGAGTTCCTTTGGCAATGATTTTCCCAAACACATTATGCAAACTTTTTCCTTTTGATCAGTCTTGTTCACTGAATTTCAACAGCAGAGACATATGTTCCTATCAAAAATGTAGTAGCCGATACTTGAATAGATACTTGGTTTAAATACATTTTTAGAGTGAAAATTTAGTCTAAACTTAATTAAAAGTCATAACATGATTTTTTCTTTAGTAGTCATCATCTTAAAAATAACAGAATGTGGAGGTTCTTTTTCAAAAGAGAGAAAGAGCTTTTCTCTGTGTCCTACAAAGACTGAAACTTAGGCTACTTTTAAAATGAATCCTGAGATTCTCATGCAGTCACATAGAACTGAGAGACAAAGATTTAAGACAATGATGAAACAGGGCAAGACTTGCAAAATTCTGCAAGTTGATAAGAGTGGATTTATAATACCTTCATAAAAAGGAGCCCATGCTAAGCTACAATGCCCTTGACAAACTTAAATATATTTAGTAGTCCTAAGCAGGCTCAATTGATGAACCAGCTGACAGTTCTACCAAAGCAAATATGACAAAAAAACTAACAAGACTCACAGTCTGAACAGCTAAAGTCTCTTGACTTCAATTCCTTCCCTCCTCCCCTTTGCAAGCAATCTGGGAAAAAAGATATGCCTTGAAGAACAGCTTATAAGAAACTGAGACTTCTGTGTAGTTAAACTTCTTATATTACTGTTGATGAAATTTGCATATTAGGTCTTTAAAGAACAGGATTGATTGCTCTTTGGCCACTTTCTCAGAATATGACCATGACTTACCACCCCCCACTACAAACAACCCAAGGTCTGCACTGAGTTTGAAATCATGCCTGCATAATGTGGTTGGTTGACCCTGGTCAGATGCCAGGTGCCCACCAAAGCTGCTGTATCACCCCCCTCCTCTGATGGAGAAGGGAGAGAAAATATAATGAAAGGCTCATGGATCAAGGCAAGGACAGAAATCATTCATCAATTACTGTCATGGGCAAAAACAACTCAACTGGGGAAATTAGTTTATTACCAATCAAATCAGAGCAGGCTAATGAGAAATCCAACAAAATCTTAAAACCCACTTTCCCCTCACCCCTCCCTTTTTCCCAGGCTTAACTTCACTCCCAGTTTCTCTAAGTACTTGCCTGAAGCCATACAGAGCGAAAGGGAATTGTGGCTGTGGTCAGTTCATCACACAATGTTTTTGACACTCCTTCCTCCTCAGGGGTAGGACTCCTCACACTCTGCCCCTGCTTCAGAATGGGTTCATCCCATGGGAGAGAGTCCTCCACAAACTTCTCCTATGTGAGTCCTTTCCATGGGCTGCAGTCCTTCACAAACCACTGCAGCATAGGTCCCTTTCTTGGGGTGCAGACCTACAGGAACAGACTGTTCCACGGTGGGTCCCTTGTGGGATCACAAGTCCTGGCCAGCAAACCCTCTCCAGTGTGAGTTCCTCCCAGGCTCCCAGACTTCTTCAGACACATGTACCTGCATGGGGTCTTCCATGGGCTGCAGGAGGATATGTGCTCCACTGTTAACATTTGTGGGCTGCAGGGTGACAGACAGACTAACCACTGTTTTCAGCATGGGCTTTGAGGGAATCTGCTCTGGCACCTGCAGCACCTCCTCCCTTCTTCACTGACCTTGCTCTCTGAAGAAATGTTTCTCCCACAAATTCTTACTCCTCTCTTCAGCTTCTGTTCTGCAGCTTTTTTTCCCACTTCTTGAATATGTTATCCCAGAGGCATTAACACTGATGCTGATGGGCTTGGCCTTGGCCAACAGCAGGTTCATCCTGGAGTCAGCTGGCATTTGCTCTCTTGGACACAGGAAGCTTTTGACAGCTTCTCACAGAAGCCACCCCTGTAGCCTTCCCCCGCTACCAAAACCTTGCCACAAAACCCCAAGACAGTTAATCACTGTTTTCACAGGTTTCCATATGCTATATCTTCTCCTTTAAATGCTGGTGAAATAGCACTTTACTGTAGACTTTAATGTACTGCATAAATCTGGAATCGGTTTCTGCTGCAAAGAAGTAAGGAAGTGTCAGATGTCAGATTGCATTTAATGTCATAAAAGGTCCATGCAAAAAAAAACAACAGGGAGCTAAGCATGAGGGTATAAAATCTGGCTTGTTCTGTTTTTGTTCCTTTTTTTTTTAATTTCGTTTTGGTTTTCCATGGATGCACTGCTGAGACAGTTCAGAAAATAGGTATGATAATGAAGTAGGAAGGTCTATTTGCATTGCATAGGGAGAGAGAGCACCAGCATTCTGAAATGAAATCTTCCCCTCTTTGCACCTGTACTTCATAGCAAAAAAGAGCATCTGAAAAAACCAGTGTTTGCAGTATCACAGAAATAATGGAGATACTCCCAAATGACAAGCTGAAGCACATTAAAGAAATGGAGAAAATGAACAGTACACATCTCTTTTTTACCTCCTGGACATTACAGCTTTCAGCAGCACAACTGTCAGGAAAACAGACAGAGTCTTGTTGCTTATTGTTCTGGTTACTGCTGACAGGACCATTTCATATTAAACAACTGTGCATTAAACACAAAAGCTGTCCTGGGTGCTGGGGGCTCCTGCCCTTTCACCTGTGTGTTCTAGGCCTTTTCTCACCTTGCCACAGTGAATATTGCATTATCTTCGGCACATTCAGTTATTTGGATCAGAGTATGTGGAGATTTTTGCACATTACTGGGAAACACACAGCGTTCTAACGTCCACAGGGTAACTCCCTGCTGCTCCTTGTCACCATTTGCTATATGTATATAGTCTGATTTGGTCCCTTTACACAGCCTGACAGGTAGCATTCCATCTGTTGTCACAGTAAAATTCCATGCCAGAATAAAGTTTCAATATATTGAGAGTTTTGACAGCTACATACATAAAAATTTGTCCCTTGGACTTTACTTTGCCAGTCTGCCTCATATTACAAAGTCAATCTCTGTAGTCTTTCCCTAAAATTGCTTTGATTCTTTGGAGGTCTGTTGGAAAGAATGTTGTTGGGTTTGGGCTATTTTTTTTTATTTTTTTTTTTGGTGGGGAACAGAGTAACCTTTCCACTAGCAGAAACTGGGACTCCAGGTACCATTAGGATCTTTTCTGTCAAATTTTAAGTCAAATGCTGCTGTCTGGAAGGATATTGCAGGACCTTGGCTGTATACATATGTCATGTTTTCACTTTTCTGGCCACTGCTGGTTTTATTATGGACAAACTAATGGGTAAAATGACCAGACTTGTGATATTTCCAGCAGTAGATTTATTTCTCTGTATCATTTGCTATGCGTTTCAGAGCCTTGTGAATCACAACCAGAGTGCTGGCTCGTTCCTCTTCACTGGAAACCTGCCTGGTTGCTATGGAGTTGGTTGCTGTATTTCGTCTGGAAATGTCTGACTTCCTTGGCCACATCTACCTGTAGCATTTGATTCTTGTGCTGATGCCTTTGCTTTCAGCTCTGTGACCTGGAGCCCTGTGTCCCAGCTCCTTCGACTCCCTTACAGCTTAGGGATCCATGTAATGCCTTTATTAAGCAGCACTCGGTGCTTTAGGCCTCAGAACAGCTGGTACAAGGGGACCCAGATTGAAAGAGATGTGCATTCCTCAGGAGATGAGGCTGTGCATTTCTAAACAAGGATTTGTATAGAAACAGAAGTTTGTTTTAAAAATACTTGGATTTTATTTTTCTTTTATTTCTTTTAATGTTTGGACAGCAGATGGAACAGATAGGAAGGACATAACACAATACAGAAAAATAAGAGGGAACAAAGGGAGTGATTTGAGAAGAAAATTGAAAGCTTAGTTTTTCAGTTCTATGGCTCTGGTAATTGTTTTCAAGAATGTAAATGCATTTAGTTTCTTCTGAGGGAAAGAGATTTCTTTTTAATAAAACGTACACCCATAAAAATCTTTTTTAAAAAGCCCTTTTTTTTTTTTTTGTAAATAGTGTTTCTTCAATACTTCAGTTTCTGCCTTGCATACCAGACAGTCTCATCTTTCCATTATGTTTCATACTTGTGCTGAATGGTTTTCATTTGCTAGCTTGCTACTGTAAATGGAATTCATTAATCTGAAGCAAAAGTAATTATAACAAAGAACATAAAATATCAGATTATTAAGATGATATCTTTCTCTGTCGAGATGGGTTACTTCAGTCCATTTATCATCTCATAGAAACACTAAGTTACTTTAGAAAGAATGTGTCCTGAATTTAAATCCAAGGACACATATATAAGAGTATGTCTTGTACTTAAAAAGAAGCACTCAAGAATGGTATCTGCTGTGTGCCTAATGTATTAAAGGGTGATTGTTAAATGTCTGGGTATTTCACTTCTGCTTTAAAATGTGATTCTCACACTGAACCAAACTTCACAAAAGTTAATTTCATCCCTGTCCAGAGTTCCAAAATGAAGCATGAATGATGTGAGGATATTCAATAGCCTGTTGTAGCAACAGTTTGCAGCGTGGGGGGTGATCAGTATTTCAACCTCTACCTTCCAGTGAATGGGAGGGGACCTCCTCCACAGTCCAGAGCGCCCAGGAGCTGATTTCTTTGAATTGCCTCAAAAGTGGGCAGTAGAGCCCACTTAATTTTCCTTTCTTTTCCTGAGTGTCAAGGAAGAAATCTTTTTCAACCTTCATGGTTTTGTCACAGCCAGACCAGGACCTTTAAACTCACTATGCCCAAGATGGCTTGGCTGGGGCACAGCTTATGGGGAAACTGCCATGACCACTGGGACAGAACAAGCAGCATGTTCTGTGGGTCCCTGTTTGCTGTGTTTAGACCAGCCTGTGCACGTTGTCTGCACACCATCCTGAAAGATTTGTGACACATGCCTGTCATCACTAGAGCCTCTCTTCATTGCAAACACCAGAGGTGAAAAAAATCACATACCATATAAATATAACCTTTTTTTTAAAAATCTGATTTGTTTGGATCTTGAATAAACCACCTATATAATCATTTCAGACTTCTTTTTCCTGTACTTGGTAGGATGTCAGTAATGGCATGGACTTTCTCAAATATCCCGTAAAATCTGATTTTAAAAAACTCCAATAAACCCTCTGAAAATGTTTTTAATTGTAGCATTCATTAAACCCCAAAAGCTGTTGCTATTCTGTGACTTTTAGAAGTAAAATGCTAAGTCTCACAAACAGGCTGCTTTTGAAAGATCTATTAACTACCACACTATGAACGTGCAGTTCAGTATTTTTACATATCCATACATATACAATCATAGATTGAAATGCAGATGTATGCCCTTGAAATGTGTACCCTTGAAATTCTTGCTAAATATGACAGCAGCAAAAGAATGTCTTCAGAACACTTGACTGATATTATTTTGCTGGAAAATCTTGCTCCTTTTTCTAGAAGTGAGGCCTGCTTTTTACAGCTGAAGTGACTGCAGGAGATAGAGTGTTCTGCCCTGCCACTTGACTAGGACTGATCTAACATTACACATCCTTTTGTAGGAAAGTGTATTTATATGGAGCAGACTGAGAAAGTCATGATATGAAGATAAAAGTACTTCATTTATAAGAACATACTCAAAGCAATGTGTAGTTCAATGCTGGCAGAGAATCTCTTGTTTGTCATAGAACTTGCTAGATCAGAAAGGGATGTACAATACCACAGGAAGTGTTGTTGCTTTTCCAGCTAAAAGGAGGCTTTTCTATCCAAAGAAAAAACTCACCACTTTGTTCAGAAATCATGAGACTCTTAAAAAAAAAACCAAAACATTTTAAGGATTCTTTACTTCAGCTTTTAGTTAATAAGATTTTTTAAATATTTACAGAATCACAGAATGTTAGGGGTTGGAAGGGACCTAGAAGATCATCTAGTCCAACCCCCCTGCCAGAGCAGGATCACCTAGACTAAGTCACCCAGGAACAGATCCATACGGGTATTGAATGTCTCCAGAGAAGGAGACTCCACAACCTCCCTGGGCAGCCCTTTCCAGAGCTGTGTCACCCTCACTGAGAAAAAGTTCTTCCTTGTGTTGACCCTAAACCTCTTGTGCTCCAACTTAGTCCCATTGCCTCTTGTCCTGTCATTAGATAACGCTGAGAAGAGTCTGGCTCCATCCTCCCTACACTCACCCTTAACATATTTATAGACATGGATGAGGTCCCCCCTCAGTCTCCTCTTCTCAAGGCTAAAGAGCCCCAGCTCTCTCAGCCTCTCCTCATAAGGGAGATGCTCCACTCCCTTCAGCATCTTGGTGGCCCTGCACTGGATGCTCTCCAGTAAATCTCTGTCTTTTGTGAATTGGGGTGTCCAAAACTGGACACAGTACTCNATTATGTTTCATACTTGTGCTGAATGGTTTTCATTTGCTAGCTTGCTACTGTAAATGGAATTCATTAATCTGAAGCAAAAGTAATTATAACAAAGAACATAAAATATCAGATTATTAAGATGATATCTTTCTCTGTCGAGATGGGTTACTTCAGTCCATTTATCATCTCATAGAAACACTAAGTTACTTTAGAAAGAATGTGTCCTGAATTTAAATCCAAGGACACATATATAAGAGTATGTCTTGTACTTAAAAAGAAGCACTCAAGAATGGTATCTGCTGTGTGCCTAATGTATTAAAGGGTGATTGTTAAATGTCTGGGTATTTCACTTCTGCTTTAAAATGTGATTCTCACACTGAACCAAACTTCACAAAAGTTAATTTCATCCCTGTCCAGAGTTCCAAAATGAAGCATGAATGATGTGAGGATATTCAATAGCCTGTTGTAGCAACAGTTTGCAGCGTGGGGGGTGATCAGTATTTCAACCTCTACCTTCCAGTGAATGGGAGGGGACCTCCTCCACAGTCCAGAGCGCCCAGGAGCTGATTTCTTTGAATTGCCTCAAAAGTGGGCAGTAGAGCCCACTTAATTTTCCTTTCTTTTCCTGAGTGTCAAGGAAGAAATCTTTTTCAACCTTCATGGTTTTGTCACAGCCAGACCAGGACCTTTAAACTCACTATGCCCAAGATGGCTTGGCTGGGGCACAGCTTATGGGGAAACTGCCATGACCACTGGGACAGAACAAGCAGCATGTTCTGTGGGTCCCTGTTTGCTGTGTTTAGACCAGCCTGTGCACGTTGTCTGCACACCATCCTGAAAGATTTGTGACACATGCCTGTCATCACTAGAGCCTCTCTTCATTGCAAACACCAGAGGTGAAAAAAATCACATACCATATAAATATAACCTTTTTTTTAAAAATCTGATTTGTTTGGATCTTGAATAAACCACCTATATAATCATTTCAGACTTCTTTTTCCTGTACTTGGTAGGATGTCAGTAATGGCATGGACTTTCTCAAATATCCCGTAAAATCTGATTTTAAAAAACTCCAATAAACCCTCTGAAAATGTTTTTAATTGTAGCATTCATTAAACCCCAAAAGCTGTTGCTATTCTGTGACTTTTAGAAGTAAAATGCTAAGTCTCACAAACAGGCTGCTTTTGAAAGATCTATTAACTACCACACTATGAACGTGCAGTTCAGTATTTTTACATATCCATACATATACAATCATAGATTGAAATGCAGATGTATGCCCTTGAAATGTGTACCCTTGAAATTCTTGCTAAATATGACAGCAGCAAAAGAATGTCTTCAGAACACTTGACTGATATTATTTTGCTGGAAAATCTTGCTCCTTTTTCTAGAAGTGAGGCCTGCTTTTTACAGCTGAAGTGACTGCAGGAGATAGAGTGTTCTGCCCTGCCACTTGACTAGGACTGATCTAACATTACACATCCTTTTGTAGGAAAGTGTATTTATATGGAGCAGACTGAGAAAGTCATGATATGAAGATAAAAGTACTTCATTTATAAGAACATACTCAAAGCAATGTGTAGTTCAATGCTGGCAGAGAATCTCTTGTTTGTCATAGAACTTGCTAGATCAGAAAGGGATGTACAATACCACAGGAAGTGTTGTTGCTTTTCCAGCTAAAAGGAGGCTTTTCTATCCAAAGAAAAAACTCACCACTTTGTTCAGAAATCATGAGACTCTTAAAAAAAAAACCAAAACATTTTAAGGATTCTTTACTTCAGCTTTTAGTTAATAAGATTTTTTAAATATTTACAGAATCACAGAATGTTAGGGGTTGGAAGGGACCTAGAAGATCATCTAGTCCAACCCCCCTGCCAGAGCAGGATCACCTAGACTAAGTCACCCAGGAACAGATCCATACGGGTATTGAATGTCTCCAGAGAAGGAGACTCCACAACCTCCCTGGGCAGCCC
>VYZU01012400.1:17873-29436 GCA_013401355.1 Ceyx cyanopectus
CAAGGGTGCATTGTTGGCTCATGGCCATCCCCCTGTCCACCAGGACCCCCAGGTCTCTTTTCTCCAGAGCTGCTCTCTAATACATCAGCCCCCAGCCTGTACTGATACATGGAGTTGTTCTTCCCCAGATGCAGCACCTTACACTTGCTCTTGTTAAATTGCATTAAATTTCTCCCTGCCCAGCTCTCCAGTCTGTCCAGGTGTCTCTGGATGGCAGCACAGACTGCTGCTGTGTCAGCCACTCCTCCCAGTTTGGTATCATCAGCAAACTTAGTGAGGGTCACTCTATCCCCTCATCCAGATCATTGATTAATATATTGAATAATACTGGACCTAGCACTGACCCTTGGGGGATGCCACTAGTCACAGGACTCTACTCCACTGACCACACCCCTGTGATCTCTGTCCTTTAACCGCTTCCCAATCCACCTTACTGCACAATCACTCAATCCACAGTTCTTACGCTTGGCTGTGAGGATCCCATGGGAGACAGTATCAAAAGCCTTGCTGAAGTCAAGGTATATCACATCCACTGCCCTCATCCGTCCATCTACTTATATCATCATAAAAGGCTATCAGATTAGTCAAGCGTGATTTCTCCTTATGGAATCCATGTTGACTACTTGTGAGAAGCCTCCTTTCCTCCAGATGCTTAGAGATGGCAGCAAGGACAAGTTGTCCCATCACCTTTCCAGGGATGGAGGTGAGGCTGACGGGCCTGTAGTTACCCGGGTCCTCCTTTTAGCCCTTTTGAAGATTGGGACAACATTGGCCTTTCTCCAGTCCTCAGGCACCTCTCCTGTTCTCCAGGACCTTTCAACATTTATGGAGAGTGGCCTGGCGATAACCTCTGCTATTTCCCTCAGCACTTGTGGGTGTATCCCATCAGGGCCCATAGACTTGTGGATTGTCCAGAATGCTCAATTGGTCTCTAACCCAAGCCTATTCAACTGAGGAAATAACTTCCTTCCTCCAGAATTCCTCTGTGGTCTTGGAGACCTGGGACTCCTGGTAGCTGACCTTAGAAGTAAAGGCCAATGAAAAGGTGGCATTCATAACTCAGCCTTTTCTCTGTCCTCTTTCACCAGAGCACCCACTTCATCCAGTAGCAGGGCCAAATTACCTCTAGACTTCTTTTTGCCTCCAACATACTTGTAGAAGCTTTTCTTGCTGTCTTGTACCTACCTCACCAGCTTTCAAGTGAGGCTTTAGCTTTCCTTGTTGCATCCCTGCATCCGTTGACAATCTCCCTGTATTCTTCCCAAGTGGCCTGTACCTCCTTCCATGTTTTATATATTTCCCTCCTCTGCTTAAGTTTGTCCAGTAGCTCCCTGCTCAACCATGCAGGTCTCCTAATTGACTTACTAGATTTCCTGCACTTTGGGATACACTGATCCTCAGCCTGGAGGAAATGGCGTTTGAATATTAGCCAGCTTGCTTGGTCTCCCTTGCCTTCCAGAACCCTGTCCCATGGGACTTTTCCAAGCAGTTCCCTGAGAAGGCCAAGGTTGGCCTTCCTGAAGTCCAGGGTAGCAATCCTGCTTGTGACCCTGTGCCTGCTGCCTGCAATTCTGAACTCCACCATCTCGTTGTCACTACAGCCAAGGGTGCCTCCTACCTTCACATCCTCAACCAGACCCTCTTTGTTGGTCAGTACAAGTTCCAGCATCACTCCTCTCCTTGTTGGCTCCTCCAACATTCCTTCCTGCATTAGGAAGTTATCATCAATGCACTGGAGGAACCTACTGGACTGACTGTGCCTGGATGTGCAACTTTCCCAGCAAATGTCAGGGGAATTAAAGTCCCCCATGACAACCAGAGCCTGTGATTTTGAAGCTACCCCCAGCTGTTTGTAGAAGGCCTCATCAACTTCCTTATCCTGATCAGGTGGCCTGCAGTAAACACCTACTATGTCTCCCATATTAATCTCCCCCTTAATCTTTACCCACAAGCTTTCAACCTGCTCCTCATTGTCCCCCAGGCAGAGCTCCTTACATTCCAAATTCTTTCTCACAAAGAGAGCAACTTCACCACCTCGCATTGCCAGCCTATCCTTCCTAAAAAGGACATAGCCATCCGTGACAGTGTTCCAGTCATGAGAGCTGTCCCACCATGTCTCAGTGATTGCAATGAGATCATGGTCCTGAGATTACACACAGATCTCTAGTTCATCCTGTTTGTTCCCCATGCTGTGTGCATTTGTGTACAAGCATTTGAGTGATTTTGCAATGCTGGAGTACCTCCTGACTGGTACCAACCCTGAGGTAGCAGTAGAGCTGGCGTAACACCCCTCAGTTTGTTATCTGCAGGACAGGTTTTTCCCCTTTCCCCCTTTTATTTGTATTTGATATTATAGCTGAAATTCTGAGTTTACACGACATATCAAAGACAATAGCAGGTATCATTACTCTATCCGTAAAATAGTAAGAATAAACTGTGTAGGGTAGATTAAACTATCCAGAACCAAGGCATTTTGGTTTTTGTCATTGAAATTCATGTGCTATTACAAATTCTCACTAATATGCATCAGAATTAAGGGATTGCTTCACTGCCAAAAAAAAAAAAAGTAATTGGCTATATTTACATTTTTAGAAAGTATTCAGTTTGTAGACTCTTTTAATTTTTATTATCTCTGTATTGAAAATAGAACCAAAATGCAGTTAGTATGAAGTCTTTTTATCTGTAGGCAGTGGTCTGATAACTTCCATTTTCTTCCCCTGATTGTCAAGAAGAGATAGAAAAATATCAACAGCTTCCAGTGACATTTCAGCCTGGAGAAAACTAGAGCATAGTCCCTTAGGAAGGCCCAAGATTGTGAGATTTTTGTCACTCCAAATCAACTACACAAACTTTTTTATAGGAGAGACTGTTCTTAGAGTTCAAAAAGTTTTCTGATCTAGACACTACAGAATTCCTTGTTCTAAATGAGTTTGGTGTTCAGATTAATAACCCTGTGTTGCTACATCTCTGCATAATGGCATACTTCATTATTTCCTCCTCCTTTTCTTGTGCAGTGTGACATGGCTTTATCAGACAAGACATTAATAAATGTCATAACCTGTCCAGAAAAGTCTGGGGCCACAGGAACCACAGCAGCAATGTATACATAGCTCTGTCATCATGAGTACATAGAGCTACACGATGACCAAGGCCAACTCTTAAGAAAAATGTACTGAAGGTGGATGGTTTAAAATATTTTGTTTACATTCAAATTTATTAATCTAAGCCAAATTATTTATTCATTTTCAATTAAAAAAAAATCATCAGGGAATTTTCATATAAAAATTTAAATTTAGAAAAGTCTTAATTTACTCTTCCTTACATAATTGCAATTTCTTTGTCCAGCTTGTAGGTGGTGTAGTATGTAGTTATAAAAACAAAATAAAATTGAAAACAATGACTAGGGCTAGATTTTTATGGAACCATCTCTGGCACCAGATTCTACTCTGTGCGCAATGTCAGTAGAATTACAGTGGTACTCGAGGGTGAAAAGGAGGCACATGTCAAGCCAAAGGTGTTTTAGGGGCAGCAGTACACTTCATCCTGTCAGTTAGACTAAAAGCCAGTATCAAAGTTGACTATCAAAACCTTTACTGTTACATGTAAAGTTAAAGATGAAGTGGTCACAACTTAGGTGGCTAACTTTTTATTTAATAATTTCTTTAAATACCCATATGTGCAGGTGCCCAGGTTTTGCCTCCGGTGGCAGCAGCGGGGGCGAGGGCTGAACTACAGGGGCTGCCCCGTGAGGGCCACAGCCGGTCCCAGCCGGTCCCAGCGACCCCACCGCAGGGCACAGCTGAGCCCCTCGGCCCCGGGCGAGAGGGAGGGAACGATCCTCGGGGAAGCCCTGGCTAAGAAAGGACAAAACGCTGCCCGGCAGCCGGGGCTGAGAGGAGCGGGGTGAGAAACGGCCCTGCGAGCCCGGGAGGAACGAGGGAGGAGCCCCAGCAGAGATGCCCCTGGAGAGGCCCTGCTGGGGCAGGTGTTTCCCTGCGGCCCGTGGGAAGGCCCCAGGCTGGAGCAGGGGAGAGTGTGAGTAGGGAGGAGCGGCAGAGAGCGGCTGCTCTGGGAGGATCAGAGCCCTCGGCTCCCCATCTCTCTGTGACAACTTTGCCTGTGGGTGCCTGACAGCCAAGTTTAACGCACCACACCGTGGAACCAGCTATCTTCACCTTTGGAGCAAACATGCATTGAAAAGTAAGTACAGATATAGCCTCAAGTTGCTAAGCTCTCTGACTTCTATCGGACAAAGGATTTTAACTCTCCCTATCCTCGATTGGTTCTAGAGTACTTGACTTCAAGTCCAAAGACTATAAAAAATGGTGATAGTGGATACTACTATAATGATAAGGAACACTGTAATATGGACTTAGGTTTTGATGGAAACATACCGTGTATATATTTTAAAAGTGCTTCACAGTAGATGAAACTGCCACACGTTTAATAAAAAGAAGGCCATTATTTTAAGCATCATTTTTAATACTGGGGCACCATGGACAAATAATTATTGTACTCAAAGCAACAATAAGCATTTGCAATGAAATCCTGACAAACATCTTAAGTGTAAATCTCTGTAGATCTGATTCATATTAATATGGTAATTAAATTTTAAAAAGCTAATGTTGGACTTTGCAGTCAGTTATCCTGCATCCTGAACACTTACAGTTTGACATAGATCAAATGCTTCGTCAGTATTCCAGGGAAGATTGTATTTATTTTAATTCAGAAAGTAATGGACTATTTGCTTAATATGTATATCAGAGATATCACTGTTTCAGTAAAACACTGGAAATTGCATTTCTGCTATTGCATCCTTGAAACTACTGGCTCACATCTGGGATGTTATTCAGTGTGGATGGGTTATCCAGGTCACACTAGGATTCCAGGGAAAGCATTACATGTTGCCCACAACTAGCTGTGTGCTACTGGGTTTTCTCCCTCTAATTTATATTGGATATGGCTATCCTGAGGGCAGGGATTGCTCTGCAGTATGCTCCAGATTCTCCTGGTCCCTTTCTTAGCCAGGTTAAGTACATGGCCATAATAGCAGTAGAGAGTTCCTCCCACCCCACATCAAATACAGTTATTCGTAAAATGGAACAATCAGGGTAGCAGGTTTCAAAATAAGAATATTTTCATATAAGTAACAACTTTCACCAAAGTAGTGAGTCTACCCACACAGTTAGGAAATAGTATAATCCCACCTTCTTTTACTCAGTTCTATATTAAAAATACTGTTATACCTTGTTTCACCACTCAAGAAAGACTAGCAGGAAGGATCTGGTGTACATGGAGCATCTGCCAAATTCAGCCTATTACCCTTACTGTGTGTATTGCATCATGCAAGATCAGAGGTACAAACCAGCCGTGCAGACTTAGCAATGGAAATGGCCTGCATGACTACAGTTGCATACTGAAATGGTGATCTGCTGGAGACTAAGATAACTTCATATGGAAACACTATGTCTCTATACAGAGCTCAGAGACCCTCTTTGGCTGAAATGATGCTAAATGAAAACACGTTTCAGTGAGTGCCAGGTATTTCATGCATCAGCTTTATGTATCAAGCAATGAATTGTGACTTTCCAGAGACATTTTTTTTAGAAAGCAGTGGATTTTACTTGGAAATCAAAACTCTGGAGATTTCCCCCCCCCCCTAAAAAAGCAGTGTCATTTGCATTCCTAGCTTCCTGAAGAGATACATATTTCACAAGGAGATGCTTTTAAATGTTCCTCTTCAACTGAAGCTTTCAGTATTCTGTATATTCTTAAGAAGTATCTTTAAAAAAATACCAAGCATAATTATTCAGACAGGAGGATAATATACACATCTTCATGGCACGTGTCACTTTCTGTCAATCATTCATTCAAAATAGGTAGTATATTATAATTCAGAAAATCCTAGTGGAGGAGTCATTATAATTAGCAATCCTGAGCAGCAGACTTGCAAAGAGAATAGTTTTGTGTTCATGTAAGTCAAGGCAGGGTTTCTTTCTTTGGGAGTCAGTCTTTCCTCCTCTCTCTTTTCCTCATCTGAAGCCAAAAATTCTCAAGCAGGTTGTAATCAGATGTGTCTAAAGGAGGTAGATCCCTAATGGATGACATCTGATAAATTCTTTTCAATGTCTTACAGTAAAGGGCAGCTGCAGCAGGCAGCTGGAATTCATTTGATGTTGTTCATCAAGGTTTCATTATCAAATGGCACATACCCAGGATCCATGCATATTTCTCTGTCTTTGAGCATTATTGATAATAGGGTGTAACATTTTTTGTACCATTGGATGAGATTACATAGAAAAGACTACTTACTGTCTGACTGGGTAATAGGATTTATATGAAAATATGCTAAACCAGCACTTCAATTTAAGATTGGTCTTCAGAAGTTTTTTCACTTGTTTGAGTTCATATATTGTCAAATGAGGCAATATTTCCTATAGAAAGACATAAATAAGAAGTCAGGACTTGGAGGCAAGAGTTTATTTTCCTAATGGGAAGCCTAATAGGAATATGAGTTGAAAGCCTTGCAACCAGTGTTAATGAATGACATAATCAGATTTTCCTGTCTATACTCACCTGTAGGCAAAGGGACCAGGGAAGCTGAATTACAATAAAACCCTAGACTACAAAGTGACAAGCATTGTATAGTGTTTTGTAGAGCTAAAGAATTAACTTGAGAACAGAAATTTCCCTCTCTGAGCTGGTAAACTGATGTTTTACAAAGTCATTGGCTCACAGACTCTTTAATATAATTTATTAAATAATTGTTTAGCAGCAGATATAGTTTTCTTATTCTCCCATTCAATATATTTCTATATTATGCGAGTCTTGTATATTTATTACTTAAAATGTAGCACTTAAAACTAAAAATATATGTTATTGGCTAAAACGAACCATTACAAAGGAAAACAAGGATTCTACTTGTTCTAAAAGACACTTTCTAAAGACTGGATGCTTCAGGCATAAATACTCTTTTCATCTTTCCAGGGTAATGAACTCATGTCTGGCTACTCCAATAGCCTTCTTTGATGGTGAGACTGAATGGGTGCAGTGATGGGTGCAAGGAGCAGTGGATGTTGTCTACCTTGTCTTCAGCAAGACAGTCCCATAGATAGCTATGAAGATGATTAAGGGACTGTAAGATTTCTCTTACAAGGAAAGGCTGAGAGATGTGGGACTGTTTAGTCTGAAGAAGACTGAGAGGATATTTTATCAATGTTTACAAATATCTGAAGGGTGGTTGTCAAATAGAAGGGGCCAGACTCTTTTCAGAGTGCCCTGTGATAGGATGAGAGGTAATGGAAGGCAGTTGAACATGAGGAGAAACTTCTTTACTGTGAGGGTGACAAAGCCTGGCACAGGTTGCCCAGAGAGGTTGTGGAATCTCCTTCTCTAGATGACCCACCAGGATCTTTTCGTTTGTGGCCTGCCCTGGATGATCCTGCTCTAGCAGTAGGGTTGAACTTCATGATGTCCAGAGGTCCTTTCCAACCCCTACTGTTCTGTGGTACATCATTTGTCTTCAAGAGTCGTCTTGATAATCTACATGTGGAAATAAACTCTCTTTGCATGGAAGAAAATGTCTGAAGTCTGTTGTGTCAGATTTGGCACAGAAAATCTAGCAACATCATNTAATCAGATTTTCCTGTCTATACTCACCTGTAGGCAAAGGGACCAGGGAAGCTGAATTACAATAAAACCCTAGACTACAAAGTGACAAGCATTGTATAGTGTTTTGTAGAGCTAAAGAATTAACTTGAGAACAGAAATTTCCCTCTCTGAGCTGGTAAACTGATGTTTTACAAAGTCATTGGCTCACAGACTCTTTAATATAATTTATTAAATAATTGTTTAGCAGCAGATATAGTTTTCTTATTCTCCCATTCAATATATTTCTATATTATGCGAGTCTTGTATATTTATTACTTAAAATGTAGCACTTAAAACTAAAAATATATGTTATTGGCTAAAACGAACCATTACAAAGGAAAACAAGGATTCTACTTGTTCTAAAAGACACTTTCTAAAGACTGGATGCTTCAGGCATAAATACTCTTTTCATCTTTCCAGGGTAATGAACTCATGTCTGGCTACTCCAATAGCCTTCTTTGATGGTGAGACTGAATGGGTGCAGTGATGGGTGCAAGGAGCAGTGGATGTTGTCTACCTTGTCTTCAGCAAGACAGTCCCATAGATAGCTATGAAGATGATTAAGGGACTGTAAGATTTCTCTTACAAGGAAAGGCTGAGAGATGTGGGACTGTTTAGTCTGAAGAAGACTGAGAGGATATTTTATCAATGTTTACAAATATCTGAAGGGTGGTTGTCAAATAGAAGGGGCCAGACTCTTTTCAGAGTGCCCTGTGATAGGATGAGAGGTAATGGAAGGCAGTTGAACATGAGGAGAAACTTCTTTACTGTGAGGGTGACAAAGCCTGGCACAGGTTGCCCAGAGAGGTTGTGGAATCTCCTTCTCTAGATGACCCACCAGGATCTTTTCGTTTGTGGCCTGCCCTGGATGATCCTGCTCTAGCAGTAGGGTTGAACTTCATGATGTCCAGAGGTCCTTTCCAACCCCTACTGTTCTGTGGTACATCATTTGTCTTCAAGAGTCGTCTTGATAATCTACATGTGGAAATAAACTCTCTTTGCATGGAAGAAAATGTCTGAAGTCTGTTGTGTCAGATTTGGCACAGAAAATCTAGCAACATCATTTATGGTTTTATCCACTGTTATAGTACTAGGAATAAAAAGGTGAGTAACTATTTCCTAATTCTTCCCCAAAAAGTTGTACATGCTTGAAAAGGTCTGTTTTCAACTTCATAGAATCATAGAACTGTCAATGCTGGAAAAGACCTTTNTGAATGGGTGCAGTGATGGGTGCAAGGAGCAGTGGATGTTGTCTACCTTCTTCAGCAAGACAGTCCCATAGATAGCTATGAAGATGATTAAGGGACTGTAAGATTTCTCTTACAAGGAAAGGCTGAGAGATGTGGGACTGTTTAGTCTGAAGAAGACTGAGAGGATATTTTATCAATGTTTACAAATATCTGAAGGGTGGTTGTCAAATAGAAGGGGCCAGACTCTTTTCAGAGTGCCCTGTGATAGGATGAGAGGTAATGGAAGGCAGTTGAACATGAGGAGAAACTTCTTTACTGTGAGGGTGACAAAGCCTGGCACAGGTTGCCCAGAGAGGTTGTGGAATCTCCTTCTCTAGATGACCCACCAGGATCTTTTCGTTTGTGGCCTGCCCTGGATGATCCTGCTCTAGCAGTAGGGTTGAACTTCATGATGTCCAGAGGTCCTTTCCAACCCCTACTGTTCTGTGGTACATCATTTGTCTTCAAGAGTCGTCTTGATAATCTACATGTGGAAATAAACTCTCTTTGCATGGAAGAAAATGTCTGAAGTCTGTTGTGTCAGATTTGGCACAGAAAATCTAGCAACATCATTTATGGTTTTATCCACTGTTATAGTACTAGGAATAAAAAGGTGAGTAACTATTTCCTAATTCTTCCCCAAAAAGTTGTACATGCTTGAAAAGGTCTGTTTTCAACTTCATAGAATCATAGAACTGTCAATGCTGGAAAAGACCTTTAAAATCATGGAGTCCAACCATTCATTCTCAAGTTTGTTTTTCCTGCAGAAATGCTCACACTATCAAACTGAAGAAGTGTGCAGCCCAGCCCATGCTCTGCTTCACAGAACTCCTAAGGAAGTCCTCTCCTTCACTAATATAAAAATCCTGTCTGGGTCTGTGTTCCAACACCATTACCACACTAAACATTTAAACCAGTAATTATGATGGATTTACTGTTAGCATCTGTGTCATGACATATATGCAAAATAACATGAGTTCTCCTCTGCCTAAAGAGATTTCAGAAATCCAGCTTTCCAAGATCAGTCTCTTTGTTAGTCTGAGAGCCACATATAACAGATCTTGGCCATGTTTTTATCCATGGGGTCTTTTTCTGTTTTTTTGTATCCATCCACAAACAATTTGACAAGGCCTGATTTGTTGGTGGAGATGCACAAATGATTTCATTATTGCTGGACCTTTTGACTTGCAGCTTTTTCCCCTCAGAAATAATGCTTGTGTTGGCTCTTGAATATCTCAGCATCTTTATCAATAACTGCTAGTGTACACTGAGTTTTATGTTAATTATTTGACCTACAGAATCTTCCCATCCTGCTGGTCACCAGACACATTCCACAAGTTATGCTAGTGTTCTGTTAGCATTCAGGCTGCTGGTATAACAAAGGACCTGGGGATAATTTCTATAGGGTTCACATCCATATCATTCCTTTACCTAGAAATGTCTGGGGGTTTTTTTGTTGTTTCACCTAATATTGCTGATGCCTAGAGAAAAGAATATTACAGGATTTCTCTAATGTCCTACCATCTGCTTTGAGCACCAACAAATGTGATTCTAAATGCATTCCCTCTGCTTTGAATATAACTTAATTTCCTAAGATATTCACAACTCTTTTTTTTTTTGAGTGAATGTCTGAAAATATTTTAAGGGCATCTAATTACATGGTTTCTGCAAGGAGCATGAATATCATCTCACATATAAGGCAACTCTTTTTTTAAAATCGTGATATGTTTATCACTCCAATAACTGTATTGTTGTCAACAACATCTGGTGGGATTGGTTGAGCAATTGGTAGACTGGCTAGGTCTTTCTGATAATACTGGATTATTCCTCAAATTTTTCTTGCAAGGTTTAAAAGTGTCCTCAGTCTTTCCAAATGCCAGATTCCCAGAGATCTGCAGAAATTATTAAGGTGTTATGTCAGATTTCCCTGAAGTTTCATAAATGTACTTCATTGCTTAGGATTTAAGTAGTACTTATTAAAAAAAAATCTGTTTAAAACCTGTAGTTGGAGGGGGTTTGTTTGCTGTCTCTTCTATTGGCTGATGTGTTCCAGTTCTCCAGTCTGAGCCAACAGGTTTCCAGGCTGAGTAGCTAACAAGTACATAGATTGTCTCTGCATAGTCACGTAGTACAAAGGACACATAGTTAGGATTATATACCAAAACTCCTGGAATCATGGCATGGGTGGGATTCGCACAGAGCATCCAAACACTCTTCTCACTTCTCGTAACCTAAGCAAAATGCCAAATCAGTGTAAGAAATCCAACACAGTGAAAGGCTGCCATTAGCATCCTGTCTGTGACAACTGAGGTGTCCTTCAAATAGATACAGCTTTTTGAAAAGGAGTAATTAGAAAAGACTTAATCAAAAAGCACTTAGCAGATGTTATCTCAAGCACTGCTGATACATTTGAGTGCATCTTCCAAGTGGGCAACATCAGCAGTGTAATTATCTTGTATAGGCAGGGAGAATCACAGAATCACAGAATCACAGAAATTAGGGGCTGGAAGGGACCCAGAAGATCATCTAGTCCAACCCCCCTGCCCGAGCAGGATCACTTAGACCAAGTCTCTCAGGAACAGATCCAGGCGGGTCTTAAGTGTCTCCAGAGATGGAGACTCCACAACCCCCCTGGGCAGCCTGTTCCAGAGCTCTGGCACCCTCACTGAGAAAAAGTTCTTCCT
>VYZU01012400.1:30695-43875 GCA_013401355.1 Ceyx cyanopectus
TCTCTCTGTCCTCAGTCACCAGGGCACCCGCTTCATCCAGCAGCGGGCCCACGCTTCCTTTAGGTTTCTTTTTGCCTCCAACATACTTGTAGAAGCTTTTCTTGTTATCCTTGATCTCCCTCGCTAGCTTGATTTCAAGGGAAGCTTTAGCTTTCCTTGTTGCATCCCTGCAACTTTTGACAACCTCCCTATATTCTTCCCAGGAAATTCACTCCTTGTGAATCTAAGAAGTGTTTTTTATACAACTTAAGCACTTGCATGTTTTCCAGTAACTGGTTCATAAAAGCTGATGAAGGGCCGGTTTATTTTAGGGGAATGAATGGTAGAACAGATAGATTTTCTTATCAAAGCTCACTAAAACACCACCACAAACCAGCAATGGGATCATCCTACAAACCAAGTCTGGGATTATTTTGATGTGGAAATGGGCAAACAGGAAAAGCAAATGAGTATGTCCATCTTTTTGTTTTTGTTTTTGTTTTTGGTTGTTATTTTTGTTGGGGTTTTTTTTGTTTGGGTTTTGGTGTTTTTTTTTCTTTCCCTTTATTCTGTGCATTACACTGACAGGGTTCTTCTTCTTTACTGGACATGAAGAAGGTCCAGTCCATGCTGAGCATGCTACTAGGACAGAAACAATGGAGTTGCATTATTTGGTACTTACTTTTTGCACTATTAGCTAATGTCTTTCTGGTTGTTGATCTAGTAAAAAGAGACAGAAAATCAATTTCTTCTACATGAGGCAGCATTCTTTCCTCGGATCTGTCAGTTTTATTCCAAGCTGGAGTTGTTTCTGTACAGAAAAGGTTGAATATTTGTTTTGGAATGAAAGATATTTATCTGTCCCTGTGATAATTCAATTGCATGAACAATGTTCCAGATGTTTTTGTATGTTCAGAGTGTTCAGGATGTTCTTGACTGTTAACACTTCGCATGTTCAAAGCAAAATGTTTTTCATTCTATGTTTTATACTCCTGTAGTTACAGAATCCTAGCTGAGGAATATTAATATTTATTTTACCTAGATTGATAAACTTGGCACTTCCTCTTATGACAGTGTTAAAAAAACATCTAGCCAGAGCACTTACATTTATTGAATATTCAATTTTTAGAGGGAAGAGGGCCATGACTCATTCACACTTTGTACATAAATGTAATTTTTCAGCTACAAACTTACATTACTTAAAATTGCTTGTATGTCTGCTAATTTTGATTTGGATCATTTCAACCCTAGTACTTGAAGAAAGCTTTCTTGGATAACCAATACATTTCCTTTTATTCAGTGATTCAATGTATAATATGTCTGTAACAATCCTTCCAGTTTATGCTGTGTATTCTTGGATTTTTGTTTTTTAATTTACTCACTTCCATATGTCTTCTAAACAACACTAATCCTTCTGTGAGGTCAGAAACTGTTAGTATTTTCAAACCATCAAAGAGATTATTTCTGATGAACAAAACCATTTCTTAACAGGCAGTGTTGTTCAGAATCTGTATTATGTCACTTTCTTCTCTGTTGTTATTTTGACTTCTTCACTGCTGGTACACAAATGATGTTTTGATGAGAAAGAGCTTCTTCACCAGCAATATATTTACTGTTTAAATTCAGGAGCTCATCTACCTTTTTCTTCATCATACACAATTGTATGTCTTCACTTGAATAAAGCATTTTCTTTAAATTGATTTTCATTCCTTTTCCTTTCACTTAAGTACTTGCTTTTCTTAGCCAAACCATCTATCTCTTAAGTAAAATCACTTAGAGCTTCACCGCCTTTCCCTAGTCTGTTATTTTATACCTGCACTTTTGGCAGAAGAGTAGTCACAAGTTGGTTAATGTGAATATGCTCAGTGTTTCTGATGGTATCATATCTTCCGTATTTCTCCCTTGCTGAAGCTTCCCCTAATGCCAAAACTGGAATATGACTGTGTATCTCAGGAGAGGACGCTGTGAATTTATGTCCCAAAGTGATATTCAATTGACATATGAATCTTCTGAATTTCTGTCAATTCTTCATGCCTTTCTTGCACATCTGAAAGATGTAGATAGGATCTGTCTTCACTGGCCAATTTCAGAGATGAGACATGCTTCAAATCTGCAATAAAATATTGCATTGATTATAACTTACATTATGCAAATGAGAGATAGCAGCAATATATAAAAAGCCCACTCGTGTTGTGACATCAAATTTTACTTCACATAAAAAAAAGAAACTCTTTTAATGCATACAAATAATCCTCCCTGACTCAGAGTTTGCCACCTCAAATGATAGTTGTTACGATCGCTTCATTGCCTATAGCTCTGGGTGAGTTAGAGAGCTAGAAATAGTATAACTTTAATGAAAGTATATTAACATATCCAATCCCAAAACATGGTAACAGAAGCGATAATTCTCCTCCTGAACAATTCCTAGGATGAGATTCTCAAATTCAATTTATTTCTCATGGTCTAAGAAAATATAAAAAAGCTGTGAAAACTGCTTATCTGAATCTGAGCACTTGAATGTGATTTCAGTACTTACTGGAAGGAGCACAAGTTCAAATAAGGCATTTTCCCTTTTGCTTATCACCCGTACAATGAAGGAATAGTCTCTGAGCAGTGAAGTAACAAGTATTTTAATGTTTGGCCCAGCTGGTTTTAGTCTTGGAAGAACAGTTCTATTTTGCAAGAAATGCATGTTTTCCATGTCCTAAATGATTGAATTTTACCTTCCACACACATAACTTGACAATGACATTGTTCTTCTTTGCAATAAAAATTACAAGAGGTAAGAGAAGATGTTTATAATACTGCCACGGTTTAGGGCCAGGGCAAACCCAGACTGATAACAGACGCTCTCTTTTAACCCTCCTCCATCCCCAAAGGGGAAGAGAAAAGGAATATGGCAGAGAGAGACTTGGTGATTAGAAAAGGAAACTAGAATAATTTAATGAAGATAATAATAATGGAGTATCTACCAATATGTACAAAGCCAGTACCGAACCCAAGCCCCTCATGGTAATAACATCATCGTCACTGATGCTGTGGAGCTGGCACAGGGAGAGTCCCAGACTGGGCCCTGCAGCAGAAAGGAGCTGTGTTCAGGAGCTGGATTCTGGCACTGAGTTCAGGAACACACCAATCAGGATTGAAGGCAGTATAGACAGAGTCCTTGGTGCTCTGAGGGGAAGAACCCCTCAAGAGTCTTGAGGGGTCAACCCGAGTCAAGAGTCTCGCCAACAATCCGAGCTGAGAGCCTAACCCACCAGCTGGCTTGCTTAGCCTGCCAGCTCAGCCTGTGTGCTTTTCTCTCCGCGTGTCCTCCCAGAGAGACCCTCCAGACCCCTGAGTTTTCTATACTGGATATGGCGTGTATGGGCTGGAATACCTCGCTGGTCAGTTTGGGGGCACCTGTCCTGTCGCTCCTTCCTGTAGGTGCAGTCTGTCACTTTCTGCACTCTCAGTGTGATACACAAGTTCTAGGAGTGGCCTTGGTATCCTTGGTAGTAGCTCTACACATGAGGTGTTATCAGTGCTAGAAGCAGACACTGTCTGCAAAACATGCTGCTAACTTGAGAAAGTGCAGTTAGAAAATCTGAGCTGAAAAGTAAAATCACTGAACAGAATTAGTTATGTTCTCCCTCAAACCAGGTCAAAAACAAAGGAAAACGATCACAAAAAGGGGATCTTACGAGCTACTAAGCTTGGTAAGAGTACAATTGCCTGAAGAAAAAACTTAGGCCTTTTGCAGCCATCTGCTGACCCATTATGAAGCCAGGCTTTTCCTAAAGTCTTCATAAATCACTTTGAGTTCCAGCACCTCTTTTCTGCGGGAGAAAAAAAAACAACAAACCCAACATAAATTGGTCAGAATATGCTTTACATAACGCCTGCTTCTTTGAATTTCTTGACTCTGAAAGCCACCAAGTGAGAGACGTGTTGTTGATGACAGTCCTGCAATGCTTTTGCTGCTATAGGTGAGAAAAGTGAGCCCACAGTGAGAGCTGCCAGGGGCCTCAGGCCTCCATGTGGACAGGGCTGACACACAGCAGTTCCCTGAGGAGCAAGAGCTACAACAGTAGCAGAATGCCTGTTTTCTCCCAGGGCTCTGGCATTAATATTTTTGCAGCTTCTGTTTTGTGTCTGGCAACCAGCTTGCTCTAATCAATTACTTCTTTTGCCTGTGTGTAAAGCTGACAGTGAGGTGGATCTGTACATTTCTGACAGTATAACAGCAAGACAGGTCCATTTAGTGAAGATTTAGTCGGGGACAAGTCACAGACAATTGGGACATTAAATGTGCAAAATAAGTGCATAGGCAGGGTAATGAACACTAAACTAAGGCACAGAGATAGTTTTTTCTTGGCAGCCTTCATATTGCTGAGTTTACAAATTAAAAAAGGTTATGGGCAGCTGTCCGGGGTAACAAGATCAACCATGAAGTAAGTGGTTCTTCTGTGTATCTCAGGATGTGACAGCAGAGAGCTGTCACCTAGGTCAGTTATGTGGAAATGGGGCACAACCCCAATCTAACTGAATAGGGGCAGAAATTCCACCTGGAGATCTTCAGAAGGTAGCAATGCATTATCTCTTGCATTAAGATTGGACAGTAAAGCTTCCATTGAAGTGCAGGGAACTTTAGATACTCTGGGTTTTTGGGGATAAAAACCAGTCTATTAAACATTTCAGGTAATCAATTTAAAAATATGATTACACATCCTTTTCCTTCCAGATAAAATGTGATAACATATGGCCTGCCTGATTAGTGCTTCATAAATCACTGTTGTATTTGATCATAAGTGACACATAAAAGGATGGTTTAATACTTCGCTTTTTTTTTTTTTTGAGAGGAATCTTGCACACAACATGAAAATAGATGCAGAGTGATGTCAGGTTACTACCTTCATGACAAAATTAACAAGCTTACACAAAATTCCAAATCAAGCAAACAGACTCTACTGACAGGTGTTTGTGTGAGGTAATGGAGTCCAGGAACACAGAAGTGATGGTTAAGGTTACTGTACAAGGCTGTTGGTGTCATATTGGTCAAGAGAAGTGTCAGTGTGTCTGAAGAGAGGATGAAAAAATTCAAAGCAGTGGAACAGTCATGGACAATGTGCATTATTATTTAGGTAAACAAAGCTTCTCTAAGCTAATCCAGGTGAACATTTATGCCTTTACATAGAATGGTAGGTTCATAACTCAGTCTTTAGAGAACAGGCTTAGCAATCTGGTGGGGACTTGCATTTGGAAACTAAACTAATCCATATATTTAATGCAAAAGCTTATTTTATACAAGTGAGATTTTTAAATTTCCACATTATATGTTTGAATCACTAATTACTAATTGCAGATTCCCTCGCTGTTCTTTTTAGTGACATATTTGTACCATCCACTGAAAGATTACATCGGGAACATCAATCGGTGCATAAATATTTATGAATACTTAAGTGGAATAATCAAGTGTAATAAACTCTCCAGAGATACTCCTGGTATCTGAAGCGAATTTTAAGAATCATATAATGTGTATATATGTGCTGTGAAAAAGGTTAACATTTGCTTTGCCTGAGTCCCTCTTTTATTAGAGGAATTAATTTGCTTTTGAGATTTCCAAACAAACTTTTTACTTAAAACACTTTTTTAGATGGGGAGGGGATCTCTAGACTAGTAAGAATAACTGTACTCCCAGATTACTTCTTGAGACATAGGTAGCTTGTGACTTCAAATTTTATTAACACTGAAGGTGTTTTTTCCTTGAGAACTATAGAGCTCCTTTCATATTAATGTCTATAAATATGTCAAGGGTGAGTGTAGAGAGGATGGAGCCAGACTCTTCTCAGTGTCATCCAATGACAGGACAAGAGACAATGAGTGCAAGTTGGAGCACAAGAGGTTTAGGGTCAACACAAGAAAGAACTTTTTCTCAGTGAGGGTGCCAGAGCTCTGGAACAGGCTGCCCAGGGGGGTTGTGGAGTCTCCATCTCTGGAGACACTTAAGACCCGCCTGGATCTGTTCCTGGGTGACTTGGTCTAGGTGATCCTGCTCGGGCAGGGGGGTTGGACTAGATGATCTTCTAGGTCCCTTCCAACCCCTAATATCTATGATTCTATGATTCTATGATATGATCATCTGTGTGCTATGATTCTATGATATGGTTTTATTAGCAGCAGAGGATAGCAGGCAGCCCAGCTCAGTAAGAAAACTAAGCACAGTGGTAGGAACCTACAAGACACCTTGTACACAAGAAAGATACTTGCCTTTCAAGCAGAGAAGCCAGAGTGCAAAGTGAAGAGAGTCGTTCCTCATTCTAGCTTCCCTTCAGCAGGATAGCGGAATGTTGCTGCTGGGTATGCAGACAAATTTGCCACTGTTGCTAATTGTGTGAAGTTGCCCTGTCTCTTTCCTTGGGCTGAAACAGAAGTACTGATTATTAATTTTGAGAGACAACTCGCTGCCTGCCATGAAGCATAATTACAGGTAATAACTATATCACATTATATGTAAAATAAAAAAACCCTGATTCTACATCATTGTGACATTTATGGAAAACTTGATGGAAAAATAAGGTTTTTACATATTTGGCAGAATAAAGAGCTGGAATGCACATACAACCAATCCCACACATTCTCTCTTACTGCCAGCATGCTTAGCCTCTTTAATTAATTATTTCAATACTCCAGGCATTCCAAAATCTATTTACTTGCTATTTCCAGACGTGTCAACTTTTAGGCTCAACAGACAAAACTGTACCATATCAGCCTCACAGGAAAGAGCATTACCCAGAACCCTGCCCTTAGGCTTTGTCATCAGCATTCCTGGACCACAGCTTTGTTTTAAGGGCAAGCCTTAGAGGACAAAGGACTATAGTCCTTTACATTTCTAGCCTTAATGGATTGATATATTAGACTTTAACTGTATGACATTTAGGACCGATAAAAATCTTAATCTAAATTCTGCAAGTGATTCCCTCTAACATTTTAGTGCAGAGACTGGAATTTTGATTCCAGAAACTGATATTCCTCCCAACCCAATGCATAAAAACTCCCATGAATTAAATATAAAACTAGCAATTCATTTGACTTATTCCTGTGTTACTCTCTGTGAAATCAATTTCACTGTGCACTCAAGGCTTTGAGTGTCTTAAATATTATTTTTTGATGATACATAACAAAGTTAATGGCCCAAATATTCTGATTTAATTTTGGCAGTTCTAGGCTATGATCTTGCAATGGTCTCAGTGATGAAGGAGATCACTGCAAAAGTCAGGGATCAAGAACTGACACAAAGTAAAAGCTAACCAGATCGGGGCAGTGGTGTTTAGGCACCCAGGAACTGATTCATATGTTCATATCTTATTAATTTTATTTAATGCTGAAGTAATTTCTGAGTTTTTCCCTGGATGATTTGTCTTTCAACTCATGCAAAACAATAAGCATCACAGAATGTTTCCAATAGTCTTACAAGAAACTGGTAAAATGTTGCAATTCAAAATGATCCAGATCTCTCCATCAAATAAAACATAAAAGGTTGAGATTTTTCATTATAATCTTATAATCTCTTTTGCACTTTATTCACTCTCTGGTTTGTGCAAGTGTATTCTCTTAAGAGTATAAGAGTATCTTACCTATATATATATATATACTATATATACTATATATATATAGTATATATATATATATATACTAACTGTATAGGTAAGATTCTCAAGATAAAACTGTCAATGCTTTTGCTGTCCCCACTCACTCAATAAGAGACTTCAGCATCTGGAGCTTGGTCTTCCTTATTTCATTACCATTAAACAGACAGAGATAAATAGAAGAGCTCTGATGTTCCATTTTGATTTTAATTTCCAAAGGCATTCCTTAAAGCTCTGTAATATATGTTCACCCAGTGATACTGACTCTCTTTAAATACCTTTCAATATTAGCAGAGACGGTATTTTTGTCCATTAAAAATATTTTCCTCAGTGATGAATTATCAGTTTCAATGTCAATTATTTTGACTCCATTTTATGCAGAGATGGATAACCAGGCACACTTAAATACTTCACTGCAGACCAGATTTGCATAAATGTGTAACTTTATTCTATTAGTATGAACCTCCAAATAACAGCAAACATGTATTTGTAAATCTTTGGGTTTTTCCCTACTCTTTGTACAGGGGGAACATAATTTAATGTGTTGCCTTAAAAGAAAGGAACAGAACTACTTACTAGCTAGACTTTTAAGTCTTCATTTAATTCTGCTTTTCTCTTGGGCCATAAAATAACGCATGGAATATGAGATATTTAGTATGACTAATTAATCCCCATCTGATGTTTTTGCTAATATTATTACCATATTAATTAGCTAATTACCCTGACATTGCCAATAGTAATACAATTCTTGTTGAGTTGTAGTCTGGCAAACCTCATTGCATTTAAAGTATTTCTGAAACAACATACAATTCTAGGGAGGAAAACAAGGCAAAAGCTGCACCCTATATTAAATTTATTTTATAACAAAAGAAAGTCCAAACTTAAAGGCAACTGCAAGGCAGCATGCTACTGATACATCTAACTTTGGATATTAAGATTCCATTTTCCAACTATGAGATTAGAACAGGTAATAAAGGATAATTTTATTTGTAAGAAAGGGAGGAAATGACTCCAAAGTTCAGCATCTTACAATTGAATACACAAGTAGGTACATGGGTATCGCTTAGGCAATCAGAGCTTATTGTGATGAGATTGTTTAGAAGACTGACCAATGAGGCCAGTTTTCTAACTTTACTGAACTACTGCCACACTACTTAACCACAGTTGTACATACAAATAATGATCATTACATATGCAAACCAGATAGTTTTTTATACTTATGATTTGAATTATCTGTGCATATACAATAACCCAGAGGTGGTGATGTGTAGTTGGTAACAACTGCTGTGCTTGGTGGTTTTAGTTGCTGGCATCCAAGTGATCAGGCTGGAGAGTTCTTTGATGAGAGGCCAAAACTAAAGTGATTTAGTCTTCTTTATTCTCTGATTTTCTGCACTTACCCCTCATGGTTTTATGCCATTTTTCTCTCTCCAGAAGGGAGTCTAATCTGTGCAAATCCTATATATCTAGTTCCCTTTGTTTTGTCATCCTTTTGTGTACCAGCACACCCCGTTTTCACTCTTTGTACTTACCTTTTCTCTGTCATGCACTTTTGTGTTAATTGGGTGGTCTTTACCTCTCATGTACTTAGGAAATGCTTTGTGTCTGCCTAGGCCATGACACAAAATGCAAGCACGCTTGTTAAACTATTTTAGCTTGTGTATAATCAGATTAAAGGCANAGCTACTTTATATTCTTGTGAGGTGTCACTGTTGAACCTCATTCATTTACAGAACTGAGGATTATTTGTGTATACATCTAAAAAACAGAAAGTGATGGCAGTGAATGTAGTCTTACATTTTAAGCTACACAAATAATGTATTTACAAGCTTTTAATGTTTTAATCAATTAATTGCTTTTGGAAAGTAAAAATGGTTTACAAAAAAAATGCATGTTTATTAATAATTTTATCTATTTTAAAAATTAAAAAGCTATTACCCTGCCCATATGGGCATTTTCAGAGAAGTTGCCATTTCACTCACCAGCAGTATAGTAGATGCAAACTAACAGACAGAAAACCCTACTATAGCTTGCAAAGAGCTTTCTTAAACATACAGGACTTGAATGTCAGGCCCATGTTATGTTTATTTCAGTTATAAGGATTTCTGAATTTCTCCTAAGAAACTTCTTGAACTTGTTAGATAACATGAAGTTGAAGGAGTTTTTCTTGACTACTTGTTACTGAAAAACTAACGGTCTCTTACAAACTATGAGCCTGTTGTCCATGAAGTTGTGTAGATGCTTGCTGAACNAGCTGCACCCTATATTAAATTTATTTTATAACAAAAGAAAGTCCAAACTTAAAGGCAACTGCAAGGCAGCATGCTACTGATACATCTAACTTTGGATATTAAGATTCCATTTTCCAACTATGAGATTAGAACAGGTAATAAAGGATAATTTTATTTGTAAGAAAGGGAGGAAATGACTCCAAAGTTCAGCATCTTACAATTGAATACACAAGTAGGTACATGGGTATCGCTTAGGCAATCAGAGCTTATTGTGATGAGATTGTTTAGAAGACTGACCAATGAGGCCAGTTTTCTAACTTTACTGAACTACTGCCACACTACTTAACCACAGTTGTACATACAAATAATGATCATTACATATGCAAACCAGATAGTTTTTTATACTTATGATTTGAATTATCTGTGCATATACAATAACCCAGAGGTGGTGATGTGTAGTTGGTAACAACTGCTGTGCTTGGTGGTTTTAGTTGCTGGCATCCAAGTGATCAGGCTGGAGAGTTCTTTGATGAGAGGCCAAAACTAAAGTGATTTAGTTTTCTTTATTCTCTGATTTTCTGCACTTACCCCTCATGGTTTTATGCCATTTTTCTCTCTCCAGAAGGGAGTCTAATCTGTGCAAATCCTATATATCTAGTTCCCTTTGTTTTGTCATCCTTTTGTGTACCAGCACACCCCGTTTTCACTCTTTGTACTTACCTTTTCTCTGTCATGCACTTTTGTGTTAATTGGGTGGTCTTTACCTCTCATGTACTTAGGAAATGCTTTGTGTCTGCCTAGGCCATGACACAAAATGCAAGCACGCTTGTTAAACTATTTTAGCTTGTGTATAATCAGATTAAAGGCAAGTTAATATTCTTTACGTTCTTATCAGTACACTTTTAATTTGTAGATATTTTAGTTACAAAGGTTAGGCAGCAGAGTGTCAGCTGGTGTTGATTTGTAACTGAAAATGATTACACTGACATTTTTCTATGATAGCTGGTCCTGGCACCAGTTAATGGTTCTGTGCACTCTTCACTCCATCCTCTGTCCAAGCAGTTTTCTGGCTGTGTTTGAAGTGCTCATACGAACACATGTTCACAGTGTGAAGGGACTGAGACAGCAGAAGAATGTTCAGCGATTACTTCTGTTCCATATCTCTCCCCTGAAGTGGCCTGCATCTCAGCAGCACCCCCTGAAGTGGGGGATAGATGATCACATGGAACATGCACTGTGTGACTCACTCTGCAATGGCATTCAAGCTCTGCTTGCTTATCATAAGGGAAAAAAAAAAAAAAAAAAAAGGCTTCACAGAACTAGCTTTTTCTTTGCAAGCCCACCTTTATTATCTTTATTTCTCAGGTGCTTGCTCCCACTGGCTGGTAATCCTAGGACATGATGCACTGACTCCACATACACATGGAAAAACTCCCTCTAAATGAAATGTTTTGTTTAGATTTGTGTTCCATTCTTATGGACAGCTAAAAGAAACTCTTTGAATAAGAAGTGTTATTTTCCTTCATTATGTTCTTCAAGACACTTAGAGATATACTCTTTTGTGCTAATGAATGCATTCATCTGAGGGCACCATGAAACAAAACACCACAAGAAGACAGAAAACAGGTTATTCTCTGCCTATTCTCTAGGACAACTTAGGTGAAAATATGGAGAATCTGGACTACTTCTTTGTGCCGAGCTACTTTATATTCTTGTGAGGTGTCACTGTTGAACCTCATTCATTTACAGAACTGAGGATTATTTGTGTATACATCTAAAAAACAGAAAGTGATGGCAGTGAATGTAGTCTTACATTTTAAGCTACACAAATAATGTATTTACAAGCTTTTAATGTTTTAATCAATTAATTGCTTTTGGAAAGTAAAAATGGTTTACAAAAAAAATGCATGTTTATTAATAATTTTATCTATTTTAAAAATTAAAAAGCTATTACCCTGCCCATATGGGCATTTTCAGAGAAGTTGCCATTTCACTCACCAGCAGTATAGTAGATGCAAACTAACAGACAGAAAACCCTACTATAGCTTGCAAAGAGCTTTCTTAAACATACAGGACTTGAATGTCAGGCCCATGTTATGTTTATTTCAGTTATAAGGATTTCTGAATTTCTCCTAAGAAACTTCTTGAACTTGTTAGATAACATGAAGTTGAAGGAGTTTTTCTTGACTACTTGTTACTGAAAAACTAACGGTCTCTTACAAACTATGAGCCTGTTGTCCATGAAGTTGTGTAGATGCTTGCTGAACCAGCTGATGCTGTCTACCTCCAAACCTTAATGTTGCAACAAGTTCCAGAAGATTGTTTATTGTTACATAAAGTAGTTTTTAAAATTGTTTTTAAACCAGTCTCGTATTAGTTTCCATTACTGCTGCGATGGAAGGGACGGGGACAGATTGATGCAAGCTAAATTCCAACTTTATTAGGCTGCAACAAACCTTTTTATACTCCAAAACAAACCCAGGCACGTGATCACGAGCCTTTACAATTAAGTTGATTGGCTGTTAACTTCTCTTCATGCCTACTCATCTTTATCTTGATTGGTTTGCCTAAAACCTACCATTTACATAATCATGCCCCTGAGGGCGTCACCCTTATGACTCCTAGCTAAGTTGTTCTTCACACACAGTTTACCTGTTATAACCCAAACCACACAGTAATTTTCCACAGTTCACNATAACCCAAACCACACAGTAATTTTCCACAGTTCACGCACCACCGGACTCAGACACGACGTGTTCCCACATCTCCCCCTTTCTGTTGTACCATAAAGATATTTGCCGTAGCGCGATCAGTCATTCTTTGAAAACATTGCAAAAAGCATGGAATTAGTAAGGTTAGTAAGATTATAGTAACGACAATATAACAATTACATAAAAAACATTTTAACAATACTGCACAGTAAAAACCACAGTCCCAACCACCACAAACCTATGATGAAAATGTATGTGAATCTCCTAGTGTCACTGTCGCGCTGTCCTTCACGCTGATATTTTCTTGCTGATTCCGTCGCTGATCACCTTTTTTGTCTGGACGGATGTATCTCGCTGGTATCCACCGTGGGCCTCTGTGGAAACACAAGCATAACTTTTCCCCCACGTTATTAGAGAATATGGACCTTTAATCTGGCCTGTCTCAGGGTCACGAATTAATACTCGGGGATTTTTTCCAAAATGCCTTACTATTGGTGGATTGTCTACACCTGTACAGTTCACAAATTTTAAAGACGTACAATGCTTCTCGTATAATATTTGTCCCAGTACCTCCCCCTTTCTGTTTGTATATGAGGTTTTTTAGCGTTTGATGTGAGTGTTCGATAAT
>VYZU01012411.1:0-14755 GCA_013401355.1 Ceyx cyanopectus
AAAGTCATCTGGATAAAACAGCAGTGGTGTCAGTTACAGAAGGTGTTTCATTCAAACTAAATTATTAACTAAATTATTTTCTTTTTAATCAAAAAGAGAGGGGTTAAGTAAAAACACTTCAGGGTTACCTTTGTATAAGCAGACTTTTTGTATCCAGGAAAGTGGATTAACCTTCATTAATGCATAGGGAATACTGATGACATGCATCCTATTCATGACACTCTGAGGAAAGTATTAAAAAAGTCAACTTTCAGGTGGCTCCAAGAATACAGAGCATGTCCCAACACTTAAAAAAACCCCAAACCAACCCAAAAACCTTCACAGCTACAGTGCAACTATTTTATTTAACTGTTAGTGAAGACTGTGGATAGTCAGTAAAAACACAGGCTATGGCTGTACAGTCTGTCACTGGCAAAGTAGCACTTGATTCTGAAAAATAGAAATCTTGAAATTGAATTAGTCAGAGGGAATTTATGACCTCATTCTGATACCAACACTCCACCCCTGAGATAAGCTAATTAATGCAGTTTTTTAACTCATGGGAAGTACTCACTGTTAATACTCCATGCCAAAGGCCTGCATCTCTTTTGAAATCCAAGACATTTGTTAGTGTTTCAGCTGAAAGCAAAGGAAAAAAAAACATCTGACTTAGGAAGCATATTGATGAGAATATTTACAGGCATTTTGAGTTCTCAAAAGCAACTGTGTGACTTCCAATACTACTAAAAAAATCAAAGCTATGTTGTCATGCCTTCTTGTTTTCATGGGTAGGGTCAGGGCAGCCCCTTAGACCTGTAACAGCTGCTCTGTTAAACCCCCTCCCACCCCAGAGGGGATGAGAGGCTCAGCCATTAGAAAAGGAAACTGCAACAGCCTGAAAAAAAATAATAAAAAATAGGAATATATGCTAATAAGTCCAAAACCAGTACTGAACCCATCCCCCCTGATGTGAGTAATCACATCACCAGCACTGGTGCAGTGGAGCACCTTGCTCTAGTTTGCCCTGCTTCAACTGAGGGGTTGCACCAGGTGACCTCCAGAGGTTCTTTCCAACCTCAACCATTCTGGATAGCCCAGAAAACTGCTTAGTCCTGGATGAACCTCATTTTATTATTGACATCTTTTTGCAACACTCTGCTCCTACCATCTACTACTGATCACAGAATCACAGATATTAGGGGCTGGAAGGGACCTAGAAGATCATCTAGTCCAACCCCCCTGCCTGAGCAGGATCACCTTTATTATCTAGATAAATTATCTAGATAAATTATCTAGATAAATGCCTTATCTAGAATCACAGACCTAATCCAAGTAACTGGACCAGATGACTTGCACTAGGATTTTTAACCACCAACTAATAAATATATGAAGATTAAAAAAATCCAAAACTTTGAATAAAACTGATAGAGATTTTGGATTTGAAAAGATTAATTATGATTTCACAAGTGGCTTCTTACTTTCCTTCACCTACCACACTCATTATGAATGAGAAAGTTTGTCTTTCCCTTTGCAGTTAAAGGTACTACTGCTTACCTCAAGTTCTTTTAAAACAGTAAACATGATTTTGCAATGTTAAGTTGTCTAAATATTCAAAGCTGGATGTAGCATTTTAAAGTGGTACCTGTTTAACTCACCTTCTGAATAACCACATGCCTGAGTCAATGCATGGCAGTGTGCCAGCATGGAAGCATGAGAGACAGTAATGCCCACTGTGCTGCCCTCTTTACTTGTTTTGTACTGAAAAGACAAAGTTTACACAAGCATTAGTTTATGAGAAAAAATACAACCACCTAAAAATTTACAGCTGTAAACTGAAAGGATATAAAAACAGCTTTTTTATTTTTAAAAAATCAAAAAGTCAGCATAAAAGACACATCTGTGTCACATGAAATCTGTTTCTCTACTCCAATTAAACAAGCTGTCCTGGTGATCCAAAAAAAGCCAATTATCTCCCATCTTCAATCTGATTCAACTCAAGCACTTAAATGACAGCTTGCCTGGCAGCCTTGAGGAAAACATTCATGCTGCACAGTTCAACATATTATAAATCCTCTTCTAGTGCATCAAGAGATTAGAAGAACACTGCATGCTGAGACAGAAACAAACACAGAACTTTAAGTTAGGATTATTCTACTGGATCACCTCAATATAAGCAATCTCAGCACTGGCATCCCGTACTTGTGGATGCCAGTCCTTAGCTGGTTTCACCAGATGCTTCCCATCAATCACAAACCAAATGAGATGAGGCCAGCCTTCAAAGAAAAAAGAAGAATAGTTACTGTCATTACAGTCAAAAAAAACCCCATTTTTTTCCTCCCAAGTATTCAGAGAAGAGTCAGCAAGCAAAAGCTGCAGCATCATTCCCTTGATAAGAAGCAGCAGTAATAACTGTCTGGACAATACAGGCAATTCTTCTTGAGATATAAACTAGAAGCATGTAAAGGAAGCTCAAAGATTGCTGTTTAAGAGCAACAATGGGTATACTCACTCTTTATCCTAGAAAGAAATCTGAGCAGCTTCAAAAACATACCTTTGAACGTAACCACCTCTCCAGTCTGAGCTTTGGGAAGGCCTTTCTGACAGGCATCAGTGGTTAAAGCCAGTGTCACCCCACAGCTACCCAGCAGAAATCCAATCTGCTGGCTGCCAGCATCCTACAGAGGAACCATGGCAGAGTAAAATGTCACTGAATTAAGCTTTAGTACAGTTTCTGCTAATTTATCCACGTTTAGAAAATATTAAGCCAATTTATATCATGGGAAAAAAAACCAAACTTCTAGTCCTTCAGACCTTTTATGGAAGGCAAAAGACTGCAGTCTACAGGCAAAAAAGGCTTGGATTTGCTCAGTGCTAAGTCAATTAGATTTGGCAGTAGATCCGGCAAGCAATGGAGTGCCAAAAGCAATGGTTGTCCATCTTTCCCCTAGCCAACAAGTTCTGGTCAAACAGAGAGCTGGGCTTCTGGAGTTTCTGAGTCCCAAGGCACAGAAGAGCAGAATCTGTAGCTTTTCAGTGGTGATTTCACATATTCCCTACTAATCTCTTTGTGTGTATTATTATCTTAGTATTTCCAAAAACTCTGGTGTTTGTGCTCTCATTACTCAGCTTGAGAGCTGAAAATGCAGCATTTCTGTTATATTTGAAGAAATACTTCCACATACCTTTTAAAAAATAAATAATTTTGAATATCCTAGAATAGTTATTTTATTAGGTTGATATTAATTCCCCCCTTCCCTAGCTATTAAACACTTTCCAAATGTATAATGTGCACTAAGCAGTTCAGCAGATGCATCACAGTGCTTTCAGAAGGGAAAACTCTGCAGAGTCCCATGTGTGGGGTTTTACACACTCACCACTTCTTTTTTTTTTTTACAAAACTTGTAAAAATGTTTAACATATTTGCCTACCTTTCTTGTCAGTGGAACTTCTATTGGGACAGGAATAAGTTCTGCCAGAAGACATCCATAAAATGCCACCATAAACATCACTGGATCACTATTAGGAAATACCAGAGCTACCTACAAAAAGACATTCAAAGATCAATAAATACTTTTTTGCCATCATTTGGGGGGGAGGGTTTTTGATGTTGTGGAAAAAAAAAATCTTCACCACAATATTCAGATTCATTTTTAACTAGGAAGAGAAACGTTGCATGTTGTGGTAACAGAGTATTGGCAGCAACAGTAGCACAAGGCTTCCTTCAGCTAGAGCTGTTTCTCATTGTGGATTTCATCTCTCAAGAGCATTTCAAAGAGATGCCTACTCTGTCTCCAGGCTTCAGCAGTGGTTCATTCTTGCTGGTGAGCCTGTTCAGCAGGGTATATGCCAGCTTCAAGCTTCTGCTCCACAGCTTGCCTTAAAGAAAAACAGAATAGAGAAGAATATAGAGAAATTTAGAAAAGCCAGAGACTAACATTTGAACATTTCAGTGGCAAATCTCAGTGCCTCACGTAGGCATTAGGCAAGGTGGTTGTGTCAGACCAGGGTCAGCAGGCACTGGTGGGCATTGTGAATGCAACAGCACCTCAGAAACCTTCCTTGAGTTCTTCCAGTGCCTCAGTGCATGTGCACACATGCTCTGGTTGATGCAACCTAACTGGGTTTCCAAAATGCACTTAATAGGGCTCCTTCCTAAAGGCTTTGAGAGAAACTGCACTAAAGGGGACAAAAAATTTAACCAAAGTCTAAGAAAGAAAAGGTAAGAATAAATGCCACAACATCTGAGGCTGTGAAATGGCAGTTCAGTGATCTACACAGCTCTCAAGAATTCTTCTTCATCTACATTTGGTCCCTTCAGGCCACGTAGCAGCCATCAAGTTATTCTGTTTGGGTGCAATTTCCAGTGAAATAAATAAAAACAAAAAGTTACACGGGATTCAAGTACAAGAGAGTGAAAAATTCTCAAAGAAATGAAACTAATGCAGCTTCTCAGTTAAGCACTGGGCATGTGGAAGAATGCAAACCAGAAATGTTACTATTCTAACATACTATACATGGAAATACTGCAGTTTGCTGCCCTGAGGGACACAATTATCTTCCAAAAAAAATAGTGCAATTACTATAATACTGCCAAGTTTATTGATATGGGCAAGTTTCACTTCCCACAACAACATCTCTACTATGTCCCTGAAGAACACAAATCTTCCCTATAAAGCTATGCAAGAACATGCTAAAATTTCATTTCTACTCAGGGAATCTGAAGAGTGTATTATTAGTCATCTCTTTCTTTCTCCAATTTTACATCAAGCTATTTTTAGTGTTCTTGTAAGAAAACCCCACCACAATTGTTTGAAATTTACAATCCACCTACTTCCCTTCCTATCTTTACACTGGTTTTTGCCCAAATTTGCATTGAAACTGCAATCTCCCAGTATCTGTCCTGAGCACCACCAGTCCCTTTTCAGTAAAGTTCATTCCCCAACCAATGCCTCTTTTTCTTCCCTTTCATCATCAGCAGCAGCAATACCTACCATAGGTAAGTGTATAAACAGCTTTCCCAGTTGTATCCAGTGCTGTCAGACAAGGAGCTTTTGGTTGGGTGGTTCCCCAGCACTGCAGAGCAGCCAGCAGAGAGGGAGGCCAGTTGGTTACCACACCCAAGGGTTCACCTTTAAGTACATTCATTTGATTTCCTTCAGGCTTTGGTTGGTTTGGGTCAGGCTGTTGCACTAAAACCAAAGCAACAGTCAAATGGAAAATGTCAATCCTTAGAAAATATGCAAGTTACACTTAATAAATGATTCTGTGAACTGTTCTCACCTTCCTCATCCTCACAGCTATTATTACTTCTCCTCTGCTTATGGTGATGCCAAGCTAGTTAGCTGTTGGCTTCACAAAAAATAATTACCAGCTCTTTACAGCTCTGATCCCACATGATTCCAAGAACCTGGCTGCAGGAATAGAATCTGAATCCCTAGTTCACTCTTTCTCTACTTTGGAAAAAATGTTGTTTTCTGCTATTTGTTCTGCATATGTCTTTAAATGGAAGGCAATACCAAGTCAAGAAGCATTCCCAGAGAGAATGGCTTTAAGTGAACATTTATTTTTGCTGAATAATGAAGAATGACTCTATGCTTCTGTTACAATATATTAAAAAAATAAAATAAAAGAAAGAAGAAATGCTCCTGGTATGGATTAACTACAACTGTTGTAGTATATTCTGTATATAAACCAGAATATTTTACTTCACTGCTGCTCATCTCTCCCAGTTCTGGAAGACTGCAGAGTTTGTATGTCACCTGCTCTCTGAGTAGCCTGCTGTGAAAATCTTGCTCTAAGCTACTCAGGAAGGTGAAGTAACAGCACAAAATGATGCTCTCTGCCCTCCACAAGGACATACCTCAATGAAAGCTTGCCTGGGAAATCTGCAGAATTAGACTAGAGCCTCCATCACTGATTTTAAAGTAGCAGACAAATAGTACAGGAGAATCTAGCAGCAGCTGCTCAGAAAGATTTCATTGAGAAAATATTTTCCATTTAATTTTAAGAGGAAGAGAACAGAGCAAAAAAATCATCTCCAAAATTAGCTGATGGTTTTAAGGGTAGATATATATTGCTAGGCAACTTGTACATTTGTTAGCAATGCTTTTCTTTCCACTTAGACACATGCATACAGGTAAGAAACCACTGGTTTAAAGCTGAGCAGGATCTGTAGAGCATGTACCAGCACTATCCTTTCCTGTAGTGTATACAGAAGACATATTTCACAGTGCACTCAATTCATTCAGTTCCTCTGAACCTCTAAAATAATTCAAGTTTCTGGATATCAGGAAGAGGATGCTAACATGCCAACGATATGATACTAAATTCCAGTTATTAGCAACTAACTTTTTCCATCTACCTATATTTGGGCACTGAGAAAGCAGCTTTTCAGAGCAGGAAGGGGGAGGTTCTTGGAGACAAGCAGCTGAACATGAATGGCCAGAGGGGCCATGGAATTTCCCTGTCTGGAGATGCTCAGAACTGGACAAGGCCCTGAGCCACCTGCTCTAGACAGTCCTGCTTTGAATAGGAGCTTAAGCAGAGGCTTCCAGAGGCCCAGTGCACCACCAGTGACACCTGGGTCATGCCCTGAGTTACTCCAAAGAGTAGCCTCTCTAAATTTGTGGATTCCCACAGGGCAGAGTTTGGAAGTGATAATGGGACCATCACCAAACACAACAATTTCTGGATGAGCCAATGAATTTCTTGACAAAGATGTGAATGGGTTTAAATTGAAGAGTAGATTTAGACTGGATCTCAGGAAAAAGTTCTTGACCTTGAGGGTGGTGGATCAGTGGAACAAGCTCCCCAGGGAGGCGGTTGAGGCCCCATCCCTGGAGCTATTGCAGGTGAGGTTGGCCAAGGCTCTGAGCAGCCTGCTCTAGTTGAGGATGTCCCTGCTCCCTGCAGGGGGGCTGCACTAGATGCCCTTTGGAGGGCCCTTCCAGCCCTAACCATTCTATAATTCTATGAATAGAATCTCCTGGAATATCTGTAAATCCCTATCTGTGGCATCCCCTATCTCACACTGGTCTAAACTGGGTTGACTCAGAAGTTTCCAAAGAGGCAGAGGAGGGGAGAACAAGCACACAGAGCAGGAGGGCTGAGCTTGTTTCACTTGTGACAGCAGCCAACCTTTCTCTCTCCACCTAACAACTCCACCACAGTGGGTGTTTTTCTCTTTGGAAGAGAAAACACTTGCTGAGAACTATCAGTTCTTTCATGAGCCACTCACAGAAACATTGAAAACTGTTTATGAAAGCAGATTAACCTTCTAGCAGCTCTTCAAAGTCATCAACAAAGAACTCTTTCAAAGGGGGGCGCTTTGGTCTTTTCAAGGTGTTTAGAAGCTGCTGGATTTTGGAGGACACTCTGCTATTCACTGGGACACCTGCCAAACAGAAAAAGATAACTTAACCATATATGAACACATACACACACACTAAAAAAAAACCCAAACATGCTTCCACATTCCTGACAACATCTGACAACTAAGCTCAGAGCAGCTTTCAGGTGGGAGAGTCATTCATGATGACCAGCTTGTTTGGAAAAGAAACCCATCTTTAATCAGTAACCACTTTAACCATGGATTTGTTTGTTTAAAAACAATACTGGGGTTAGCCTGGTTAATACTGGGTTTAGCCTGGAGGAAAGGAAGGTTAGGGAAGACCTTCTCACTCTCTGCAACTACCTGAAAGGATATTGTAAGCAAGGTAGGGGTGGGTTGGTCTCTTCTCCTAAGCAGCAAGTGACAGGACAAAAGGAAAAGGCCTCAAGTTGCACCAGAGGAAGTTTAGATTAGATGTTGGGAAAAATTTCTTCTTCAAAAGGGCTGTCAAACCCCAGGACAGGCTGCACAGGGAGTCATCATTCTTTGAGCAATTTAAAAGAGGTGTAGATGTGGCACTGGGGGGCATGATTTAGTAGTAGTAACTAACGTGGTAGTGCTGGTTGGACTTGATGATCTTAAAGGTCTTTTCTAACCAAAATGATTCTGATTGTATGTTCCCTAGCTACCTGGCTGACGCATATACCTTGCCACACTTTACTGCAGCTTTTCAAGCTGCTGACTCCTTCATGAGATCCCAAGACAAACCTGAAGAATATTTTCTTCAAGAGTCTGGGTATTTGCAATATTTTAACATTCATATAGTTCTAAAAGTGTGAAAATGCTTGGAAAAAAACCCAGTATTTTATTGGCAAAATGGCAAAACCAAATCACAACACAAAACCATGTCATCTGCTATCTTTATTTGTATATTTGATATATTTACTTTAAATTAAATAGAAATGTGTACGTTTGCTTCTGGTTTTGGAAATTTAAAGCTCTGAAGCAACAGAAGATTAAAATGGGAGCCTAAAGCTTAACAATTCCTTTTCCCACAGAAATAGATCAAACTGGTCAACACAAGGAAAAAGTTTTTCCCAATGAGGGTGCCAGAGCCTGGAAGGGGCTGCCCAGGGAGGTTGTAGAGTCTCCTGCTCTGGAGACATTCCAGACCCACCTGGATCTGTTCCTGAGTGACTTGGTCTACGTGACCCTGCTCTTGCAAGGGGGTTGGATTGGATGATCTTCTAGGTCCCTTCCAACCCCTAATATCTGTGAATCTGTGGCTCCCAGCAGCAGAACACAGGAAATCCATCAGATTCCTCTCCTGGGGGTAGATCCACCACCCTACCATATATGATTGGAGGGGGCAGGCACAGAGCATGTGCTGGGTGTCAAGCTTTGTTCTCTGGGAAAATGAACAGTGCCTGAAAGGGAGAAGGTTTGGAATACAATCACCATCTGCAGTTTCCAAAACACTGCTGCTGTAGCCTCGGGGAACTCCTCGGACTGAGGCGACCTGTGGCCTCTCGTGCTGGCCGTGTTCCACCAGGCCAGTGGTCACATCTGGGGGTGCAGAGTGGTTATCTGTAGAAGTGGAACACAAGACATAGGAGCTCATGAGTAATCTGAAGGATTATTACACCCCAAGTTGCTTCTTACAGCAGTCTTGCTGAAAAAGCAAAGCCTTCTAGGTACTGGGAATCCCGAGAGGAACCGTCGTGTCTCTCCAGGGTGAAGGATTCCAACTTCCCAAGGGATCCAGACAAATTCTGGTAAATAAAGACATTGCTGGGTCACTCCATCAGTTGAAGGTGAAAGTAAAGGTATTCAGAGTCAACAACACAAGTTTCAAAAGCATGTTTGTCTCACGTCCCTCAGAAGAAACAGAGGCAGCCAAAGGTTCAGCAGAAAACTGCAATGACTAGTCTAAGGCCCATCGGAAGAGAAAGGGACACAAGATGAAGGTTTCCAAGGGACAGAACTTTGGTCCCAGGAGAGCATGAAGCATTTATCTACATTCTGCAGGCTATAAGAAGATGACTTTTGCTGAGAAACACAGATTAAGATTGAAGGTGGCAATGCTAGTGCACTTAGGTGTGAAGACATCTTCAACCAGTCATGGTTTTCCTTTAGCTGCTTTTCTTCCCTCCTGTATTTCACTGTCAGTGATACTGCAGGTGGAAGTTTCCTGCTCTGGGATGGATATTTACACTCTTTTCTGGGGCATTTACCCATAAGTACAGCTGGAATGGCTGTAACATCAAAAAAAACCCCATAATCTGCAATGTAGATGTGAACATTCTGCACATACAGTGCTCACAACAGGTAAATTTAGCCCAGGGTTTTATATATTGACATAGGGAAAGCAGAGCTCTGCTCAACTCTTCACACACTCAAGAGGGGCTGAAAGCCACCTTCTAACAACCAAAAAGCTACCAAACAACCCAAAAGGCAAGCAAAAAAACCCCCCACATTTCTTTCCTACACAACCATCCTTCAGGAATATCCTCATTCCAATACTGTGACCTTGACTATGGCACAGTTTAGAGTGAAATAAGAGGTCAGTGTCTAGTAGAAGTGTTCAAGTGATGAAAAGCAAGAACTGGAGATGTGAAATATTCAGAATCCTACTAAGTAAAAACAGGGAAGAGCTTTAGAACAAGGTGCTGCACTGCTTGGGGTCATGCAGCTTGGCAGTGGTACCCCAGCATGTCACCAGCCCTGCAACCAGGTGATAACTGTGTGGAAAAAACAGAATAAACCACTTTACAGGGGGTAGAGAATGGCCAGGCATTCAGAGTAAATGGAAACACTCTCACTGCCTTCTCTATACTTTCAGTTGGTTTTTGTTTGGTTTTTCTTACCTCACAAAGTCCTAAAATAAGGACTTATTGCAGGTATTTGGCAGATACTTGAAATACAAAAATGCTGCAATTAGATGCTCAGAAAATAACATAAGGTTATAGGAAAATAAAATAACTTATTTGGGAATATATACAGAAGAGCTGTGTGCTTGGGGACAGCTCAAAGAAATCATACAAAAATTGAGAATACTCAGGGAAAAAAAGAAAAGAAAAAAAACCCCAAACCCAACAAAAAGCCCATTAGCAGTCATTCCCAACTGAAAACAAGCACCAAAAATAGCTGTATTTGGAAGTGTTCATCCACATAATCCAAGCACCTCAAGAGACAAGTTTCACACAAGCCAAGGTCCATCCCCATAGACAGAAAATGGCTCTGCTGTCTACAGCTAATTCATCTTACACACAACACAGAACTGACCCTCCAAATTCTGCCTTGAGAAGGCAAAATCCTTTCTGTGCATGTAGAAGGAGGAAGCAATTTTCAGGTTTTATGCCTAGATAAAAATCACACTAACTGCATGAATTATTTAGGGCATTTTATTAATAGATGCCCATCAGAATCCATGAAATTTATCTGTATCATTTAGAGAACCTGCAGCAGAACAAAAAAGTGGCAAGTACTCAGAGTTTGAACTTGTGACTTGAGGAAAAAAGTTCACTGGATTTAGACTGAAGTACCTTTCCATTCTTGATCAGAATTAGAGATAAATGCAAAAGAGAGCAGTGGCCCAAGAAAGAACATATGGAAGATATCTAGAAATTAAAAGTTAGGCATGGGAGAGAAAGAAATCTCTTCAGGTGGAATCTCAGAAAAGTCTACCAAGAGTTGAGTTTGGAAATACTCCACAGTTGAGATGGTGAACTTGAAAAATAAAACAAAAAAAACCCTCCCCAAATAAGATGTCCTTGTTTTGACAGGTCAAAGACAAACAGCTTCAACATAATGCATATTCCTATTAAATATTGCCAACCTTGTGCTTCCACACTGCAGTCTATTGCTTTATGATCTCCTCATTCAAAATGCAGCAGATGAGAAATGAAGATGAGTTGCAAAAGAATCTCATGGATTGAAATTTTCCAACAACATTATTATTTTTTTACCATTTTTAATCAAAATTGTGAATGGTTATTCAGTAAATAGCCAAAACAAAGAACATTTCAGTAGGTTTAGTATTTAAAATAGGTAAGATGCCTTTTATATCAATGATATCATCACATCAACTGAGAAAATAATTCCTTTATGCTCTAGGACAAATCAAAGAAGTCCTTTTTGGAGCTCTACTAGTATTTAACCATGGAATATGCAAGTGTTTCAGAACTTATACAGTTAAAATTTAGCTCATTCTTATGTAAAAGGACATTGGAATTTGTTGTGAAAAGCACTGGAAATTTTACCTAAGTATTTTTAGTAGGCCAGTTCTTAATGATCCCTGAGCTTCCTCAGAAGATGGGTACAGTTGTGGATTTATTTCCCATTAATGACATTTCAAACCACTCCACTGAATGCAGCCCAACATTTAGCTGCTTAAACTGGGGACTTGGAATTGTTCATAAGGTTTGAATTGTTAACTGGATTTTGCATCCAGTTTTAAATAGGTCTTAAGAAGCCAGTTGTGAAATTTGCTCTATATCTATATGGTCCAAGATCTTCCAAGATTATTAAAATAATCTTCCAAGATTATTTTAAATGCTTTGTGCAAACAGGAAAAATTTCCCTAGCAATAAAGCCACAGCAGAAAACCAAAGAGGCAAATCTTTTTAACTGTGTTTATGTGAGGTGCTGATGAAGTGCAGATAAATAACAAAGCAAAATGCTGCCCAGAGCTTTGTGAGACACAACCTCAAGAGGCCAAACCACCAAAGAACAGAGAATCATCCCTCTCATGAAGAGCTGCCTCAAGAACTGTGAACTGTTTGCATCATCTAAACAGAGAAATCCAAAGGACACACAAGCACACCTGTCTGTGTAGTGTATGATGGAACAGAGCTAAACAAAAACATCAGGTAAGGAAAGCACTAAAACTTGTCATATCCAGAAACAACAGCTATGATGCCTACTGCATATTACCAGACAGAGGTGAAATACACATAAAACTCATTTAATTTTTATAAATTAATTTTTGGGGAAAAAAAATTAAATATGTATTATTTCTCCTCTAGGTCCTTTCCCATAAATTGAGTGTAGACCTGCTGCACATACATATATCCACTATCAATCTTCACCATAAAGTACAGAAACATGGCAAAAAAATATTTCCATGGTGGAAGAGGCTGCCTTTCTCCTTAGCAGATCTTCCAAAAACACAAGACTAGTGCTCAGTCTTGAGGTTGGCCAAGGCTCTGAGCAGCCTGGGCTAGTTGAGGGTGTCCCTGCTCACTGCACTAGATGCCCTTTGGAGGTCCCTTCCAGCCCTAAACATTCTATGATTCTACATTTTAGGACAAAAAAAAAAACAAAAACAAAAAAACAAAACCCTGAAATTCCAGACATTTATCGTTACATATAATGAGACAAAACTCATATTTACATTTGGGCTTACCAGCACTTTTTGACCCTGGTTTCACAGTAAAGGACTATTCATGACTTAAATTTGAGTTACAGGGGGGAAAACCACACCATTTATGCTTAAATCTGGCTTTGTAGTGCCTCTGATTTGGTATTCCAGGAGATTCTTGATGTTTTGCTGCTCTTTTTATCAATGGGGACACCTTGGAAATTCCCAACCTGCTACTGTCTAGGGTAAATACATGCAGATCAGAAAGCATGCCCCAAAAAGATGATCCCTCTGAAATTCTGCTTTTGAATCCAGAAAAAAATTCAACCACAGTTTCTTGATAAACTAAGCATTTTACCAAGAAGAATGCAGGTTCAGATCTCATGAGCTTTGTTTTAAAGGAGGTACAAATACATCATACATACCTGGTCTGTGGATTGGACATTTTTAAGGCTATTTACAGATATCTTCTGGTGAAGACTTCTCTGTTTAGCCCTGCTTTGGGCAAGGGGTGGGGGTTTAATTTGCCTTTTATCCGACCACACGGGCGGTTCTCTACTAACCTATCTGGGTGTGTGCCATGAGATCTGCAAGGACAGTGGCAGCAGCAGTGGCAGCAGCAGTACTGGAAGCAGCAGCAGGTTTCCCTCCTGGATGAGATGAGGTGGAGGATGCAGAGGATGAGGTGGAGGAGCCCTGAATGACCCGGCTAAGCCAGGGCTCCACGTTGGAATGGCTCTGTGTGGAGGAGATCCGGCCTTGCCGACGTAAGGAGCCCTCATCTTCTGATGCTGACGATGTGTCTGTGGTTAAAATAATGATGACAGGCATGTCATGCAGGAATGACCCAACAGGGGGGAACATGAAGCTTTTCCCAGCTTCTTCACACACTGTTCTCAGGCTGCATGTGTACAAGCAACTGGGATATTCACCCCACTGACTCCGCCCAGCACGAGGTTCCGGGTGGATGCCGCAACTTCCACACCTCAGAGTTCCCTCACATCTGAAGCAAAGGTGCAGTTGCCTCCTGCCTTTGGAATGGTGTGAGACTCAAAAAAGGCTTCTCCCTAAGGTAGTACATTCACTAGCCACTCTCAGTGAACAGGTAACACCTATTCCACCAAAAGAATATTTCTGTTCTGAACAACTGAACTGAATCTCATCCTACCTCAATAACTTCCCTCACATTCTTTGTTGGGTATTTTTATTTTGGGATTAAAAGTTCTTCACTTGTCAGTTCTTTTGACATTTTTTTTTGAGAACTGCTCATTAAAACAAAGCACAGTACTACACACTTCAATGAAAGATTAATTTCATTGCTCTAAGAATAATTAAAACTATTTAAAAGCATCTATTTTAACCACAAACTGACATTAACGAGCAGCACGTACAGATGTTTAGGAAACTATTTTTCAATTCTAGATGTGCATTTGTTGCTTAACAGGCCTGATCAAGTGATCTGCTTTTAATTACTGTTCAGTTATTTAAAACTTTTCTGAAGTCTCCCTTTGGCAATCAATCTTTCCACAATTATCATCCACTCAGTAACCACCAAAAGGGTCTTTCCAAGTGTCAAGAAAAGCCATCCCTGTGGATTTGGAGTGAAAAACAGAAGCATTTGGTAGAGAAAACAAACCCCTGCACTCCTAACCAGACTGTTACACGTTAAGAACTTGATCCTTTTTTTTCTATGCACTCCCTCCCTGCTGTTCCCTGGAATTAAACAAAAGCTCCTAAAACAATGCATAGCCCATGTGCTTCTACAGGTCACACCAGGTCAGTTTGTGAAGAGCAAACTAATGACCAGACTAATTAAGAAGCCAGCAGGACATGAAAAAAGATCAAGAGTGTCCATTGCTATACTCCAGAGTTGTTTCCAGACATGGAAATTCTGAGTGATAGTGGGGTGAGTTAACCAGAAATTCTGGAACCTGCAATTTTTACCACCCCCTCCCCTTGTCATTTAATTATTTATTTTTCCTTTCTTTTAAAATTCTCTGAAAGTAACTGTTCAGTTATATACTCAGTTATTATATTATATATATTATTATATTTTATATATTATTCCAATATATAATATATAA
>VYZU01012417.1:0-21404 GCA_013401355.1 Ceyx cyanopectus
GGGTATTATTTCCTTATTATTGGATGATATTTCCTTATTACTGGATGTTATTTCCTTATTACTGGATTATATTCCCTTATTTCCCTTCTGAGTCAAGGGAAGGGGCTCCCACAAAGCAGAACTAGGTGTGGGAGAGGGATGCTGTCAACCAAGGGAGCATGTCATCCAGTGAAAAGATTAAACCTCAAAACCCCACTCTGCTGCAGGAGACCCACAGATCACAAAAGCAGGTGATGAAAAGGACCCTTTGGGATGTGGCTCTCAGCAAGACACAGCTCCTACTCCTTTGCTCAAGGGCTCTGCTGCCTCCTTCCACTCCCAGGCAGCTAAGGGAGCAGGTCAGTCATGTGGGAAGAACACTGCCAGCCAGGACAGGAGAGCCATGGGGCAGAGCAGCCAGCACAGGGGAAGGGTGCCAGCAGCACAGAGCATCTCTCACAATGCTCACTCACCACAAATGGGTTGGTTTAGCAGCAAGAGTGTGAAAAAATCTGTTCTCAGGAATGGCATCAGCATGGTGGGATGCAGGGGAGAGGCATCTACCAGAGGGCTAATTAACAACTGGAAGGTGGAAGTCAGCCTGACAGTTTTGCTTCCCAAAGGTGTCAAAGAGCAGGAAGAAATGGCCAGAACCCCATAAACCAGCAGCAGCCCTTTCCCTGGAGCAGAACTGATCCTGCTCTGCAGTGCCCAGTCACAGAAGCAGCCAAGCTGAAGGCACAAGAGGTGAGGAAACACCCTGTGGCAGCCAAAGCTCTGCAGGGGCTGCCAGGGCTGGGGTGAACACACTCCTCAAGAGCAGAGGGCAGGCAGGGAAGTGCATGCAGCAGGGAGAGGAAGGAGGAGGAAACAGTCCAGCCATCAGAACACAGGGATCTGGGAGCCATTGTTCAGCCTGAGCTGGCAGGAGCAGAGCCTGGACAAATACCTTGAGGGGAAGCTCAAACGGTGACATCAGGGACCTACCAGAGCAAAGGCTCAACAAGGTGGTAGAAACAAAAAAGGAAGGAACTAACATTAGGAAGACTGCAAAGCTCAACCTCTGGGCCTGTTAGGAGCAGAAGGAAAGCCAGGCCACACATGTGGCCTCATCCTGAACTAACAAGAGTTTTCTGCTTAGCACACAGAGGCTACACTGCAGCACCTGGGAGTGCTGAAAGGAGTGAGGGTCTTAACAGGGCACTGCAGCAACACTTCCCCTTCAGTGCTCATCTGTGGTCCAGTTCACAGAATCACAGAATCACAGAAATCAGGTGCTGGAAGGGACCTAGAAAATCATCTAGTCCAACCCCCCTGCCAGAGCAGGATCACCTAGACCAAGTCACCCAGGAACAGATCCAGGGGGGTCTTAAGTGTCTCCAGANTCTCCAGGCTAAAGAGCCCCAGCTCTCTCAGCCTCTCCTCATAAGGGAGATGCTCCATTCCCCTAATCATCTTGGTGCCCTGCACTGGACTCTCTCCAGTAAATCTCTTGTCTTTTCTGAACTGGGGTGTCCAAAACTGGACACAGTACTTGAGGTGGGGTCTCACCAGTGCAGAGTAGAGGGGGAGGAGAACCTCTCTTGCCCTACTGGCCACACTTCTCCGAATGCATCCCAGGATGCCATTGACCTTTGAGTTCCCAGCCTTTGAGAAGAATTCTTTCACTCCCAGGAGTGCAGTTTGGGCAGAAAGAGATGCAGGGGCTTTCTCAGGCCGAGATGCTCCTCGACGCCACGACGTGCCAGAGCAGCCCAGGAGAGGAAAGCAGGGCACAGCTCCTCCCCCTACAAAGTGCCAACCCACCCTTTTAGGGAACACAACCCCACGGGTGAGTGAAATACAGCAGTCAGGAGGCAGACTCACTGTTGACTGCCACCCACTCGTTGAGGTCCTCGCCCTCGGGCAGCATGACGGCCATGCGCAGGTTCCCGCTGCCCAGCGTGGCCTCGGCGTGCTTCAGCAGCTCGTACTGGTGGGAGCCCTCTGGAATGTTCTTCTTTGGCTTGAAGGTCTTGGAAGAGCGACTGCCACTGCCAAAGGGAGGGAGAAACGTTCAGAGGAGTCGTGGAGAGGGAAAGGGGGGGCAAAGAAAGGAAAAGGGAGAAGTCATGCTGGAGAGCGGGGTGAATATCGATCAATATTCCCCAAATCTGGTATTTTCCTGTTGAGATATTTAACCCAAAGTGGGGTGCCAGAGTAACGGGTGGTTTGAGGTGGTGTTTCAGGTGCTTTGATGACTCCCCACGTCTGCATCTCACTTGCACAGCCACGGATGGAAAATGAACACAGATCACCACTCATCTCTCCACTCCCGAGCACCAGCAGCTCCAGAGGAGACCCAGAGGACACTCAAAACCTGCTCCTTCCAAAGCACACCCACACAGAACCCCCTGGCAGGCCATCAGGCCTGGGTTTGGAGCAATGGAAGAAGAAAACAGAATGCATCTGGAGATCAACAACATCTGGAGACCTCCACGGCTCCAAAGCTCATGCTCCCTGGGCACCATGACCTGCAGAATCCCTGTGGAGATCTTCTGTGGACGAGGAAGCAGGATGCACGAGGCACTGGGAAAACACTGGGTGTTATTTCAACTACCTGCCTTATTAGTTTGGAAGCTCTCCTATTATTTAATCAAAAAAAAAGAAGATTAAACTAGTTCTGCTTTAGGTTGGTGGGATGATGCTTCCAGAAGAAAGGAGCTTTTTGGGTTCCACCACCCCCACGTCCCACCAGAGTCCTCCAGTGGAGCTTTCTCCCTGTTTCCCTGAAATCTGCTGCATATCCAAGGAAATCTGAATTAAACCAGAAAAAAAAGCAGGCTTGTTATGCATGAAAATTAAGACTTCACTGCTTGTTTTCACCACAGAACTCTCCACCAGTGCTGTGTCCAGCTGAGAGGCAAAAATCACTGCCCTGAAGCTCAGCACCTTGTTAGAGGTGGGGAAACTGAGGCAGGGACTCTGTGGATGTTCAGCAGAGGAGCCCCCCAGGTTCCAGTTCTGCAAGGGAGGGAGTTTCCTTCCCACCTTGCTTCCCACCTGGAAAGCCCCAGGTCCTCCAGCTTAGGTGTAAAAATGTGCCAATAAATTCCACCCCAGGGTAACAGACACAAGCCACAGCTTTCCACAGAAAAAAAACAACCCAGGGGGTCCTTTCAGAACAAAAAAGGGAAGAAAAAACTTCATTTCAAATGCCATTTTTTCAAGCTGGACTTCAAAAGAGAAGAGAAGCCACCAGGAAACATGAAATAAAATGTTTTTTTCATATATTAAGAAAAAGCAAACAAATAATGTCATAGAACAGAGGGATTTGAAGCCCCCTCATCTCTCAGGACAGAGCTGACAATGAAGGCAACACGAAGAAGAGTTTCTCCAGCTGCCTGGAAATGGGATCTCTACAAATCTAGACAAACACCCAATTTTCACCTAATTTTCAGTGGAACACTGTCACCCATCCTCCCTCATCCCACCCTTTTGCTTCCCTGCACCACGAGGTCAGCTCCACTTTCTGCAGGCTTTTCAACATGCTTCCCAAGGGGTATCATCACCCCCTTTCTACCAAGAGACTGACAGGGAAATGGGTGTTTTGAGGAGATTTTTTCCTTCTCCATCCACCAAAAATCCAGCTTCCTCTTCTTGGAAAAAAACAGCTGCCCCCAGACTGAGGTCTGGTGTGAGAGCAGGCAGCTGAAAACCAAACAAACTCTGAAAACAAAGCTTTTGAAAAGCACAGGTCTCATCCCACACAAGACTGGACACGTTGCCAGAGCAGCAGTTTATCAGGTGACTCAGAGGCAGCGAGAAGCAGGCTCTTGAAGGCAGCCCTGAGGAATGGTTTTGCTTTTGCTTCTCCTACCCACCACCCCCCAGCTGCTGAGAGCTGCCACAGCACCTCCAACACTTGGGGGGTTTTCCCTCTTCTGCACACAGAGGTTTTTGAGTCCTGCTCAAGGGAAGGAGGGAGGCACCAGGCAGAGGATGGAGGACGAGCGAGCGGCCCTTGGAGAGGAGCTATTTCCCCCTTCCCTCTGCCAGCTGCAGCAGCTCGGTGCCCGATCCACCGTGGCATTAGGTGGCCACAGACCCGTGTGGCAGCCCAGCTCTTCTCCACATCCCTGCCAGCTCAGCCTGTGCCACAGTTACCCCCCCAGACCAAGCGAGCAGGGGCCGCTCCCCGGAGCTCCGCCTTGCGCGCTCCAGCGCCCCGCGAACCCGACTCCCAGAGCGGCCTGGAGGAAGTGACTCAACTTCTCCAAGCCCGTCCACGGCAGCACCGAGGGCAGTGCTGGGCCACCAGAGGAGGGGACAGGCCCAGAGGCAGGAGGCCCAGAGCAGAGCAGCCACCAGGAGGGAGGGCAGCGATGGGCGCGGGAGGAAGCGCGCGCTGCGTGGGGCCGAGTCTGCGCGCTTCTGGCGAGCTCCAGCCAGCACAGCAGCTCTCTGCACACTCAGCAGCACTCTTCTCCCACTCCTGCTCCCTTCTTTTCCCAGGAAAACCTCCTGTCAACTCCCATGAGCTCCCAAGAGGGAGGGCGCAGCGTGGATTCACACAACTGTTCCAACCGCACACGGTTAAGTTTCCCCCAAGGGCCAAACCTGTTCACTGCACGAAATGTCCCTGATAAATCATTCCAGAGGCAAAAAAAACAAACCAACTCCTCTTCTCTTGGAAAACCTACCCTGCGTGAAACTTGGCATTAAAAGGCAGTTTGAACCCACGATGCATCTCCCTGTCTCAATCCAGCTGCAAACAGCAGGCTGCGGGAGAACTCGGAGGATGAGTTCCCCGTGGCAAGCAAGCCCTGGAACAACAAACCCCAATGCCCGTGTCAGGAGGAGAAAATAAATTGCTGTTAATAAAAATACAGCTGCCTACGTGCTCTAGGAGCCACTGAAAGCTGCAAGACTCGGCCCTGTGAAGAACACAGCCCAGAGCATCTGTGGTGTGCAGGGCGAAGGCGCCGCCCCGAGAGCGAACGCGGGGAGAAGGTTTGTTTATTCCTGGCAGTCCTGACAAGCTGCCCCTGGGAAGCTGCCAAGGGAATGGGACACGGAGGGGAAAAGGCTGGGTGACGTGTGGGAGTGAGGATGACACAGCACATGCTGCACAGGATGATGGAGCAGAGCTAGGAGGAGACTCCAACCTGCCACGGAACACAGAGACTAAGCAAACCACGCAAGAAAAACAAGGAAATAACTGAAGCTACAAGTCTGGTTTGTTCCTTTCCCTATCTGATGGTGTTTCAAGAGACTGGAAGGACATTTACTAAGCCTTTAAAGAGACTGGAAGGACATTTACTAAGCCATTTAAGGAGGCATGAAGCAGCACAAGTCCTCTCAGCAAAGTAACTGAAACTACCAGCTTGCCACTGCCAGTCCAACGGAGCATCACCCACTTGGTGGCACAGGAGGAGACTGGGGGGGGTGTTGGACCACAAAACAGGCAGGGGATTAACAGCATCTGCCCAGCTTAGGGCTCCTTTGCTGCAGCACTTTGTCCCAGAGGAGAATCCCAGAGAAACAGGCTCCCTGATACAGCAAACTGTTCCTCCTGCCACCAGCTCCATCCTCTGCATCCCAAAAGGCTGCTCTGTGAATGGCTGCAGCAAAGCCAAAAAAAAAAAAAAAAAAGGTGGGTTGATTTATTAAGGGCAAGGAAGGAAACCCACCCAGTCACCATCTGGGTTGAAATTATTATATTTTTATATATATAAAAAATTAGATCTCTGCATTTCTAACAAAAGGGGAACTCACCAGAGCTCACTTAAACTCATTTCTAATTCTCTTTGCCATCCAGGGAGGAGTGATAAAGAGTGACCTGTGATAAAGACAACAAATCCAGGCATTAGGAGCTGTTAATCTGAGGTCAGGGGTGCTCAGATCTCCAGGCCACAAGCAATCCCCTCTGGAGGGAGGCCACCACATTTAAAGGCGAAGTGCAGCAAAAAAAAACCAAAAAAAAACTCCAAAAACCAAAGTATGTGGAAAAAAGGCAACTTTGAATAAACCCTCAGTGAAATATGGGTAGGATCACAGGAGGTGTGGAAGAAAAACAAAAGAAATGGATTCCTGCCAAGGAACAGCTGTGAGCTGGAGAAGGGAGAGAGGATGGACAGGACAGAAGTGTCTTGAAAGGGGGGAAAAAAAAAAAAAATCAAGACCCACAGAAGGCAAGTTGGAGAAGCAGCTCTGGGCACAGCTGGATTGCCAGATGACTGGGAAAAGGCAGAACAAAGGAAGAAAGAACATTTACATTTCCAAGTGATGTCAGAGGGGCTCAAGTCCATGTTTTGAGGCCTAACTGCAGCAAAAAAAGCTGCGTTTTTAGTGTTCTCCTGAAGGAAAATGCAAGAGCAGAGTGGATGAGTTCACTTCCAAGGACTGCTGCTAGGAGTTCAAAATATATTTGCAAGGGAAAAGAAGAAAAAAAACCACAAAAATCTAGTTACCTTCATAAAGCCACAGTGGGGAACTGACTTTTTATTAGCACAAAATGATAATTTCCTCCTCCTGCACTGTCTGCTGACTCAGGCTACCTGCTGGAACTGTGGAGACCTGAATTAAACAGAAGACATCTGAGATGCACCAGCTATTTTACCACACTGCAGACAACTGGGTGCTGGGTGGGATTCATTCACCTACCAGACCAAGAAATAAGTCATTTCAAGCTTGTCAGCCAAAACTGCATGGACACATGCTTTTCAATAACCCACTCACAATGGGCTGGAACTCAGGAGGGAAATTTACAGCATCCTAGTCAAGCTGAAAATTCAGAGTAGCTCTTTCCAGGAGGGGTAAATGCAATATTTTTCATTCTCTGCAACAGAGTCCCTTGAAAATTTCAAATAAAAATAATTTTCCGCCCTTAGCTGTCTCATAGAGACTCCAAAAAGGGATTTTCCCACCCAAACTCTTTCACCTATGTTGAGATTCCTACAGGTCATCCCAGCCTCTCCCCAGGAACATTCACCTGCCAAGCAGCCAGCATCCCACTGGTGCCACAGGAGTGCCAGGGAAGTGGAAGGGAAGGAAAAGTCACGTTTCCCAAAGCAACACCCACAGGGGGGACGGAGCAAACGTGACATTTACAGGCTAAAAATAAGTACAAGTCAGTGAAAATAAGTTAATTTACAGTCAGAGCTGAAAAGAGATTCCCCAGCATTGGAATATAGAGTCCACAGCCTCTCTCTGTGTGTAATTAGCCAAAAAAAAAAAAGAAAACAGCAAGTTTGTAGCTCCAAACTCCTGGAAGTGGCTCAGTTTAGAAAGGCTAAAAGCATCACCAAGTGTGTGCTGTGGTTTGGGTAGATCTGTGGGTCAAATCCTCCTCTGGAAGTGGTCCTGGTCCCAGCACTGCCCTGTGCAAAGGGCCAATGGCTCAGGTTGGCAAACACAGGGGGACAAGGGCCAAGCAGGGAAAACAATAGCTGCACAAAAGCAAACAATTTAGGAAGCAATTAAGACAGGACATCACTGCCACGGAGTAAACACGACTTGCAGGCTGAACAATGACTTTCTTCATGTGGCTGCTGGGGGTTATTTTTCATTCCAGAGGGATGAGGAGTGGGAAGAGAGCTCCAGAGTGCCCGTGGCTCACTGCAGCTCCCACACATTGCCCAGATCTCCAGCTGGAGTGATTCCCAGTCCCCTGCATGCCAACCTGAGTGGGGATCTCTGCCAGTGCAGGTGGAAAAGCTGCCCTAAGCTGGGCTGGGGACACACGGCCAAGCTCATCCCACTGCCACAGGGAGAGGAATGAGCCCCCTCCCTGGCTCCTGCCATGCCCAGCCACTCCTGCTGCTTCCACCATCCTTCCTGTGGTCACAGAAACCCAATCAGCAAAGAAACTCACCCCACCAGAAAGGAATTAAGTGGTTTTTTTTAGGCTGGTGTAGCTGTTCCAACCAGCTCGTTAGAAGGGAGAGAGGTGCCCCTAGTGAGCTGAATGCTGTCAGCAAAATGCACCCCCAAGAAACTGGGGAGAGACAAGCACTTCAAAAAGCCCTTTTCAGGAGGGTTTGAGAAGTGGACAACAAGCTGTGCCACGGGCCACGTGAACACCTCTGGGGAAGTCTGGTTGCCATGGTTTCTGGAAGCTTTTGGGNAAGCAATCCCCTCTGGAGGGAGGCCACCACATTTAAAGGCGAAGTGCAGCAAAAAAAAACCAAAAAAAAACTCCAAAAACCAAAGTATGTGGTAAAAAGGCAACTTTGAATAAACCCTCAGTGAAATATGGGTAGGATCACAGGAGGTGTGGAAGAAAAACAAAAGAAATGGATTCCTGCCAAGGAACAGCTGTGAGCTGGAGAAGGGAGAGAGGATGGACAGGACAGAAGTGTCTTGAAAGGGGGGAAAAAAAAAAAAAATCAAGACCCACAGAAGGCAAGTTGGAGAAGCAGCTCTGGGCACAGCTGGATTGCCAGATGACTGGGAAAAGGCAGAACAAAGGAAGAAAGAACATTTACATTTCCAAGTGATGTCAGAGGGGCTCAAGTCCATGTTTTGAGGCCTAACTGCAGCAAAAAAAGCTGCGTTTTTAGTGTTCTCCTGAAGGAAAATGCAAGAGCAGAGTGGATGAGTTCACTTCCAAGGACTGCTGCTAGGAGTTCAAAATATATTTGCAAGGGAAAAGAAGAAAAAAAACCACAAAAATCTAGTTACCTTCATAAAGCCACAGTGGGGAACTGACTTTTTATTAGCACAAAATGATAATTTCCTCCTCCTGCACTGTCTGCTGACTCAGGCTACCTGCTGGAACTGTGGAGACCTGAATTAAACAGAAGACATCTGAGATGCACCAGCTATTTTACCACACTGCAGACAACTGGGTGCTGGGTGGGATTCATTCACCTACCAGACCAAGAAATAAGTCATTTCAAGCTTGTCAGCCAAAACTGCATGGACACATGCTTTTCAATAACCCACTCACAATGGGCTGGAACTCAGGAGGGAAATTTACAGCATCCTAGTCAAGCTGAAAATTCAGAGTAGCTCTTTCCAGGAGGGGTAAATGCAATATTTTTCATTCTCTGCAACAGAGTCCCTTGAAAATTTCAAATAAAAATAATTTTCCGCCCTTAGCTGTCTCATAGAGACTCCAAAAAGGGATTTTCCCACCCAAACTCTTTCACCTATGTTGAGATTCCTACAGGTCATCCCAGCCTCTCCCCAGGAACATTCACCTGCCAAGCAGCCAGCATCCCACTGGTGCCACAGGAGTGCCAGGGAAGTGGAAGGGAAGGAAAAGTCACGTTTCCCAAAGCAACACCCACAGGGGGGACGGAGCAAACGTGACATTTACAGGCTAAAAATAAGTACAAGTCAGTGAAAATAAGTTAATTTACAGTCAGAGCTGAAAAGAGATTCCCCAGCATTGGAATATAGAGTCCACAGCCTCTCTCTGTGTGTAATTAGCCAAAAAAAAAAAAAAGAAAACAGCAAGTTTGTAGCTCCAAACTCCTGGAAGTGGCTCAGTTTAGAAAGGCTAAAAGCATCACCAAGTGTGTGCTGTGGTTTGGGTAGATCTGTGGGTCAAATCCTCCTCTGGAAGTGGTCCTGGTCCCAGCACTGCCCTGTGCAAAGGGCCAATGGCTCAGGTTGGCAAACACAGGGGGACAAGGGCCAAGCAGGGAAAACAATAGCTGCACAAAAGCAAACAATTTAGGAAGCAATTAAGACAGGACATCACTGCCACGGAGTAAACACGACTTGCAGGCTGAACAATGACTTTCTTCATGTGGCTGCTGGGGGTTATTTTTCATTCCAGAGGGATGAGGAGTGGGAAGAGAGCTCCAGAGTGCCCGTGGCTCACTGCAGCTCCCACACATTGCCCAGATCTCCAGCTGGAGTGATTCCCAGTCCCCTGCATGCCAACCTGAGTGGGGATCTCTGCCAGTGCAGGTGGAAAAGCTGCCCTAAGCTGGGCTGGGGACACACGGCCAAGCTCATCCCACTGCCACAGGGAGAGGAATGAGCCCCCTCCCTGGCTCCTGCCATGCCCAGCCACTCCTGCTGCTTCCACCATCCTTCCTGTGGTCACAGAAACCCAATCAGCAAAGAAACTCACCCCACCAGAAAGGAATTAAGTGGTTTTTTTTAGGCTGGTGTAGCTGTTCCAACCAGCTCGTTAGAAGGGAGAGAGGTGCCCCTAGTGAGCTGAATGCTGTCAGCAAAATGCACCCCCAAGAAACTGGGGAGAGACAAGCACTTCAAAAAGCCCTTTTCAGGAGGGTTTGAGAAGTGGACAACAAGCTGTGCCACGGGCCACGTGAACACCTCTGGGGAAGTCTGGTTGCCATGGTTTCTGGAAGCTTTTGGGTCTTTGGTGCTCCCTCTTAACACTCATGGAAAAAAAAACCTCTCAACAGCTAAAAACAAACAAGCAAACAAAAGTTTTACTGCCTGGGAAGTTGTCAGAGCTGATGTCATGTAAACTCTGCCTCCAAGGAATCCTTTTGCTCTCCTCAAACTCAAGATTCCTAAGACTTTAGGTTTTCTTTCAATTTCTTTACCAAGCTGCAGTTCTCTCTCCAGTTTACTCATAGGCAAACTCCAGAGGCTCTTCATTCCTGGCACTGGAATGAAGCCAAACAGACAAAAAAAAACTGAACTCATCACTCATGGTACTGGTTAAACAACAGAGTTTGGGGTAACATTATAATGTCAAGAGCCTCTATTCTGATTTTCTGCACAGCAGCACTGCACTAGCCAAGCCAAACCTGAAGAAAACCAGTACAGAAAAGCAGGGAGAGCCACCTCTGGATGCTTAACAAGCATCTACTCCCCATTTCCAACACTGCAGGTGCCCACAGCTTGATTTCCAGTGACTGAAATTCCAGTTTAGACGGGCCTGTCTTCTGGGAGAACCCTTGGCAAGGGGGAGATAAAACAGCACATCTCCAACTTCCAGCATCTCCAAAGTGGTTGGTGGTTCTCCAGCCAGAGTGAGCTGAAAACAAACTGCCCAGGAACAACTTTCAGCCTGGGAAAGGGAAAACAAACTGCCCTGGGTGTTCTTGCAGAGCCAGAGCAGGCTGGGAAATCAGGAAGGTCACAGTGCCCATCCCATCTGGAAACAAACACCCCCCCCCTCAGCTCCCTGTTCCCCTCAGCTCCAGCTCCCCACCAAGCCACAACTACTCCCACCAACCTCACTGTGAAAAAAAAAAAACAACACTACATGCTGAGGTTTCCTGCATTTTTTTTTCCCCTTCTTATTAAGAGTTTGACAACTCGGGTAGCAGAACTGAATCTCTCATCCTTGCAAAAATAAAAAGCTTCTCATCCAGCTTCTTTTTTACGTAAGGTTTGCCAGCGTAGGATCCCACAGCCCTGTCACCATATGGCACTAGCTTGGGTTTTTTTTCCCCTTGGAGATACAAGCTCGAGTCCCTGCAACTAAGCTGCAGTTTCCTTTTTGAGACAACTTAGCAAGCTGAATTTTTGAAGGTATTTTCTAGTCGGTTTTTCATTTTTGGGTTGTTTTTTTTTTTTAACCTAGAGAGGTTAATCAGGCCTTTCCAGAAAGGCAGAGCCAGCTGAGGACGAGCAAACGGTGACACTGAGAACTCACAAGTGCTGTCAGAACAGGAGTTGTGTTAACTCAGTGACTTGCCTCACGAGACAAGTTACCCATAAGGAGAGAAGACAATGGCTCCCCTTGATTCCACCCCCCTCCTCCCCGTGTAGCTTTCTGTGGCACTGGCCCTAGCAACAGCAAAGAATAGCAGTGGATTTGTCAGCGGCCAAGGACTGCAGCAGGCCAGCACGGGGGGCCCCAAGCACCCTGTGTTGTCCACACACAATCACCCTGTTCTCTGACAGCCAGAGAGCTGTGGGTACCACGCTCCAGGCTCCCTCTGGAAAACCCCATCCCAGGTCCCTGGTGCTACAGCCACCCCACGGGCTCGTGTTCTGAGGGCACGAGGATGAGCCACGGTCACTGGTGAAAAAGGGGTGGAAAAACGACATCCAAAGCACTGTGAAAACACTGGGGTGCAGCTTAAAACACAAGTTGGCACGAAGCAAGAGGTGGAAGTGTGAAGATCCTGACTGACTGACTGCCTTGGAGAACTCCAGCAGGTTAACATGATGCTCAGGGTTGACACGAGGGGATGGGAACTGGCTGGATGCCTAAAAAACACCACAAACAATAAAACTTCACCCTGGCCAGAGACACAGAAAGCCTCCCCTGGTCTCCCTGTGGCCTAGCAGGCACATTTTCACTCTTCTTCCCAAAAAAACTCCATTTCTAGACTGCAGGTGAGTGAATCCAGCGCCACCTACAACACTCCAGCAGTAACAGCTGACACAGCTCTGCCAACATCACTCACCCTGCCGTGCAGCACCTTCAGCTTCCATCTCTCTGTCCCATCCACGGAACAATGGAGGTGGGGGGTGAAGGTTTGCTACCCTAAGTCTCAGAAGGGTCTGGAAAAAGGAGTCAGCCTCTCATTACTGCCTGTGACAGAGAGCTTCGTGCTCTCCCCATTCCCACATGCCAGGGTGAGGGAGGCTCTTTAATCTGCAGACCAGACTCCCAGGACACCACCGCCCTGTCCCCCGCCCCCGTCAGCCCCGCAGCAGCTGAGGACTGTGAAGGAGGAGGACAGCTGGGCTGCTCATTAGGAGCCCCCCCGACTGTCCCCAGCTCCCACCCTACAGCCAGGAGGTGTCTGTCAGAGGAGCAGCCCAGAGACAACCCCAGGCAGGCCGAGTGAAAAGATGGGTTTAGGAGGACGCCGCCGTCTCCGCGAGAACACAACTCACTGGAACACTCCTGTTGCCAAGATGATCTTCTCCAAGAGCAGGCTCCGTGTACATCTGCTGCTTATCACTAGAAGCCCTTAACAACTGTCAGATATCATGGCAACGGGCCCGCTAGCCGCTCGCACTAAGCGCGCAGGAGAGCGCGGGGAGCTGGGCTCCGTCAGCTGCTTGCATCTCCCTTCCTTCCCTGGAGCGCATCTTCTCTTTAATTAACAGGTCACCCGACCGGTTTATGTTAATTATCAGAAGTGCCTGCTCTTTGTTCCCGAAGGGAGGGACCCAAGTTCGCTCCGGTCGCCCGTCTAGGAAGCGCAACGCCGGCGTTCTGCTGCCACCTAAATCGGCCACCGGCTCCGAGGGGAGCTTTTTTTTCTGCCACGGTGATCAACTGCTCTCTCCTTAGCGACTGCGACCTTGTCAGAGATCCCTCCTCTCACCGCATCGCTGTCCGACTGTCTGTCTGTCCGTCTGTCCACTGCACAACCCTCCACCTGGAATTAACTTCTCCAGCAGCCAGAGCTGCGCCAACGCCAGCCCGTTTGAACTTATCTACCGCAGAAAACGCTGCGGGCAGCAACTTCTGCCCACGCCGTCCTTGCTGGGAGCAAAAGTTACAATTATTTATGGAAAAAAAATACAGAGGGGACTCCAGCAAATGGGTGTTTTCTCCCCGAAGGCTGCTCTGGCCTTTCCAGCCATCACCACCCCCTTTTCTGCTTCCACCACAGCCCCCGGCGGGTCCCGAGCCGCAATGAGGAGCCTCCCGGGGGTTCATTCGCCGTCTCAATCGGTGCCCACCCTGCTTCAGGACGAAGGAACGGCCGTACCCCGACTCTCCGGGCGAACCGCCGCCCTCCAAACGCCCTCACGGCGGCGGGAGGCACCGGCCGGCCCCGAGCAGCTCCCGCGGCCGAGGAGCGGGTTGCGGGGGGGGGGAGGCCGTGAGGGCCGTTAGCGGGGCCGGGGGCCCCCCGGGGGAGCGGGGCACAAAGGGAGGGAGCGGGCACAGCGCTGCTCCGCCGCCGGGAGAGGTGCGGGGAGAAGGGGCCGCGCCGGCGGGAAGCAGCCGCCCCGCTCCTCCAGGGCGGCGGGGGAAAGGCCGGCGGGCGGCGGCCGAGTCCCCTCGGCGGGGCGGGACGGCTGAGAGAAGAAGGAAGGGGGGACCCCTTCTCCCTCCTCCGGAGCGGGGGGCAACCTCCTCCCCGCCCACCACCGCCGCCACCGTCCCTCCGCCGTTACTCACAACAAGAAGCTCATGGCGACGGCGGCGGAGCGGGACCGGCGGCTGCCTGGCTTCGGCTCGGCTCGGCGCTGCTCGGCTCCCAATGGCAGCGGAGGCGCAGGGCGGGCGTGTGCGGGGAGAGCGCCGCGGGGCGGGGACAGGACCCGCCGCCTCCCGCCGCCGCTACCGCCACCCGCGGCCCGGACGCCGGCGCCCCCCGGCAGCCTTCGCCGCCCCTCCGCCGAGCGCTCTCCTCTGCCCCGGCACAGGTCTGGCCCCTCGGATAACCCCCGTCAAGGAGTCCCCGCTCCCTCAGGGCTTTCTGCTCAAATCCCTTCGTCTTCTTCCGCCTCAGATATCCCCTCAGAGCCCTCCTGGTCGCTCAGGCCTCGCCCCTCGGGCTTCCCTTGAAACCGGCGTCCCTCAGGATTCCCGCTTTTCACCCCCGGGGGAACCCCCTCCTGCCCCCAGACACCCCCATCCGCACCCGGCGGCCGCGGCCTCTGCCCCGAGGGCTCCCCGCTGGCATCTCCCTCAGCCCTCCGGCTGACCCAAGGGGGCAGAGAGCCGGGCACAGCCTCCCGCCAGCCTCTGTCCTCGGGTCAACCTCTGCCCCGCACTGGCCCGGCCGCCACTGGGCGGTATTTCTCGGGCACGGGTATAACATAAACGCCTCTGACAGCTTTTAGGTCATCCCGGCAGTCAAGTCCTCACGGTTACCCAGGGGAACCACGGCAAGCACCCGAGTGACAACCCAGCCTGACAGTGCTCCTGCCCCTTCTACCTCAACCTGCCTCCTGGGCAGCAAAACCTGTGGGGTGCAGGTCAGAGCAGGGCACTTCTCTAGCGTGTCACACCGGGGACTCAAAAGCACATTCAAATTCCATTTGCTATACCAGTTTTGCTTACAAACCCTTGGGTTTTTTCCTTGCAATCTTTTGGCAGACCTGCCCTGAGCCACCTCGCCTCCTGCCAGCCTGGTGAAACCCTCTCATCTGTGTGGCACAGTCAGCGATGCTGCGCCTTCCCCACCAGTGATTGATGGCAGGTATTACAGTCCCTGGGTGCAATCTCCTCTGCTCAGCAAGGAGGAAGCCAGCTGGATTGGAGCAGGGACAGAATCACAGCATGTCAGGGGTTGGAAGGGAGCTAGAAGATCATCTAGTCCAACCCCCCCGCCACAGCAGGATCACCTAAACCAAGTCACCCAGGAACAGATCCAGGTGGGTCTGGAGTGTCTCCAGAGAAGACTCCACAACCTCCCTGGGCAGCCCCTGCCAGGCTCTGCCACCCTCACTGGGAACAAGTTTTTCCTTGTGTTTCCCCTCAACCTCTTGTGCTCCAGCTGACCAGCAGCACGACCCAGGGGGGTCCCTCACCACCCCCACTCAGGGCGGATTCAGCGCAGCCACGTCCCAGGCAGCGTGAAGGGCGTTGGCAGCAACTCCTCGGCGTGGCAGGGCTGGCACTTGGCTGCCTCTCTCACCCCCTTGAAATGCTGAACCCGCCGTTTTCTGCTCTCCTGCCTCTGCCCTGCAGCCCAAGTCAGACTGCCAGCTCAGTGCATTTCTAAGCGAATCGAAACAACGCTGCTGCTGCTGCTGCTGCTTTGAGGGCAGGTTTGAAGAGGAGAGTTTCACTGGGTCACTCAAAAGCATTCCACAGGGAGACACTCAAGACCCGCCTGGATCTTTTCCTGGGTGACTTGGTCTAGGTGCCCCTGCTCTGGCAGGGGGGGTTGGACTAGATGATCTTCTAGCTCCCTTCCAACCCCTAATATCTGTGAATCTGTGAGTCTTCCCTTTGGCGGGTGGGAAGCGGCACTCGGGGCGCTGTCTGACGCCGTCACGCTCAGTTGGCCACGTAAATCAAAGCGAAGGAAAAAACCCAACTCAATCTTGCTGATCCTTCTGGCACATTCATGCTGAGGCACGAATAACCTGAGTTCTCCTTCCCACCCCTTCGCTCCCTTCTACCCACAGCAGGTTGGATTTCAGCAGCAGGAATCACCGGGCCCGGGTGGCTCTGGGGAGGGACGGTTACGTAACGCTCACGTTTGATGCCTCCCGTTGGTTTTGGGCTTTTTGGGGTGGCTGAGGGTCAGGGGATCTTACATAAGAGTCGAGCAGCTCGGGGGAGAGGCAGAGTGAAGAGCACCCCTGGCCTCACGTCTGTCGTTTGGGTTTATCCATTATCCTGCAGAGCTGAAAGAATGACTCTGAAAGGGCCCTCCAGCTGACAAAGCGCTCCCGGCTCCTCCAGTTCCCAGCTTTTTGCAGCACAGCTCAGAAGAGGGCAGAACATTCCTGCGGGGGAAAAAAAAAAAACTCAAAAATTAAGTGNCTTACATAAGAGTCGAGCAGCTCCAGGGAGAGGCAGAGTGAAGAGCACCCCTGGCCTCACGTCTGTCGTTTGGGTTTATCCATTATCCTGCAGAGCTGAAAGAATGACTCTGAAAGGGCCCTCCAGCTGACAAAGCGCTCCTGGCTCCTCCAGTTCCCAGCTTTTTGCAGCACAGCTCAGAAGAGGGCAGAACATTCCTGCGGGGGAAAAAAAAAAAACTCAAAAAAAAAGTGGAAAAACTAAAGTATTAAAAAAAAAAAAAAAAAAAGGAAGCAAAGTTTTGCTGTGAAATGCAAAGGATGCAGTGTGCAAATCCCACACGCTCTGTCAACATTCTCCGCACGTTCCAGGTTGAAGTGATTAGCAGCCACCCGTTTTTTTTTTTTGTTCAGCTGGGCACTGGTTTTGTGCACTGAAGTGAGGGACTCAGAGGGGAACGTTGGAGCAGAAATAGCTGAGCCTGAGCCAGGTACTTGTGATCATTGTCTGAAGACAAAAATGTGACGCGTGAAGAAGCAACGGGAACAAGGAGGTCGTTGTGCACTGGGTCCCAAGAGTCACTGCAACTCGAGTGCAACTCGGGAGAACAGAGGAATAAATTCANCCTAGGATGATTCTTTTTTGCCTCTGATCCCTTTCACTTGCTGAGGAAGCTCCCAGATGCCCTCTAAAGGCAGCTCGCACACAGGGACAAGCTACAGCTCGGCGGTGGGATGTCTTTCCTGGATGTGGGAAGCACATGGAAGGAAAAGTGGAAGATGCACATCTCACAGAGACCCTTCCACCCTGCTCGGCCCACGGGGGAGGCACACAAACCATTCCCTGGCTCCATCACGTGCAAGGTTTTGCTTGCTCAAAAGCCAATCGAGAAGTGCTCAAGATGAATTCCTGCAGTTATCTTATTTTTTTTTTTTGCTCTTAGAAAATTCCCCTGCTCACATTTCAAGCCGGGTTTGAATGGGAAACCTGCCACTTAGTCTGTGAGAAACTGGAATGCAAACCACTCGAGCCCCCGAGGTCAACATTCCTCTGGGAAAGTGTTCAGTGTGTGATTTACCTGGAAAACCCAAGAGCTGAGCCTGCTGTCATCAGGAGGTGGTGCTGTTACAGAGGTAACTCCATCGTGGGTCAGCCTCTTCCCGATACTGAGCCTCCAGCCTCCCCTGCCTTCCCCCACTGCTGGGTTGGGGGGTTTCTGTGGCTTTTTTAGCAGCAGTTACAGCAGGACTGGTTTTCCAGACCATCCAGAGGAGGGTGTTCCTCACAAGCAGGTTCGGCCAGAACTGCTGCTGCTCCATCAGGCTGCCAAGCTAGAGAAAGGGAGAAAACAGCTCTCTTAGAAGTCCACAGTGTAAGACCCTTCTTGGGATAAAATCCAGATTAGAACTGCACGCTGTAAATATTCTGTGGGGTTTTTCTCCCCGCACTCCTGTTTTGTTTAATTTTGTTTTTTAAATAGTAGTGCAGTGCCAGGGCACCACTGACCCATGTCCCTCTCAGCACCACAGCTCCATGGCTTGGAAACCCCTCCAGAGCAGGGTCACCTAGAACAAGTCACCCAGGAACAGATCCAGGGGGGTCTTGAGTGTCTCCAGAGCAGGAGACTCCACAACCTCCCTGGGCAGCATCTTCCAGGCTCTGCCACCCTCACTGGGAAAAAGTTTTTCCTTCCCCTAAACCTCTTGTGCTCCAACCGACTCCCATTGCCTCTTGTCCTGTCACTGGATGACACTGAGCAGAGTCTGGCTCCATCCTCCCTACACTGCCCTGAACATATTGATAGACACTGCTGAGCTCCCCCCTCAGTCTCCTCTTCTCCAGCCTAAAGAGCCCCAGCTCTCTCAGCCTCTCCTCAGCAGGGAAATGCTTCACTCCCTTCAGCATCTTAGTGCCCTGTGCTGGACTCTCTCCAGTAAATCTCTGTCTTTTCTGAACTGGGGTGCCCAGCACTGGACACAGTACTCGAGGTGGGGTCTCACCAGTGCAGAGTAGAGGGGGAGGAGAACCTCCCTTGACCTGCTGGCCACACTTCTCCTAATGCCCCCAGGATGCCATTGGCCTGCTTGGCCTCAGGGGAACAATGTTGGCTCACGGTCACCCCCCTGTCCACCAGGACCCCCAGGGCTCTTTCTCCAGAGCTGATCTCCAACAGATCAGGGGGCGGATGGCAGCACAGCCTGCTACTGCCTCAGCCACTCCCCCCAGTTTGGTGTCCCCAGCAGCCTTGCTGAGGGTGCTCTCTAACCCCCTCAGCGCCGCAAGGGCCGCTCGTCCTGCCCTCAGCCCCCAACCCCGCGCATCCCAGTCCCGGCCCCGCCGCCTGCTGGGATCGGGGTAGGCGGAGCCCCCCGAGCTCCCGCCCGTCGCCCATGGCCGCCTCCGTAGCGCGCCGGGGCCTGGCCGCCCTGCTGCTGGGCCGGCTGCCGCCCTGCCTGCGCCCGCCGCCCTCACGGCCGCTCCCCGGGGCCGCCGCAGCCCTCGGGCCGGGGCCGGGCTCAGCGCGGGTCCCCGCTCCGCTCCGCGCTCCCCTGTGGCGCGGCTACAGCCAGGTAAGGGGCCTAAGATGGCGGCGAGTGAGAGGGGGGGGGGGAGCGGCACGGCGGGGACGGGGGAACCGCGGGGGAGCTCGGCGGGTCCCGCCGCTTGCGAACCGCGTTGTCCCGGCCCGGGCGGCGGGAAACACGCGGTGGCAGCGGCCGGGAGCGCGTTTCCCGGCGCCATGTGCGCTCCGCGCCCCGTGTCCTTGCCGCACCCCGCCTACCTCGCCGTCCCAGCGCCTTAATTCGGGGGTGGTCTGCGGTGCTTTCTTCTCTCTGCTGCCAGGTGACGGATGCGCCGTCGAGGGAAGGTCACCTGCCGGAGCAGGAGCCCGAGTCGCCCAAGGCAGAAAATGACAGTGTGTTTCTCATCAGGGCGCAAGGATTCCCCTTCTCCTGCACCGAGGAGGACGTGCTGACTTTTTTTGATAGTAAGCGAGTTCATTTCCCCGTGTATCTGGTCTGTAAGGGGGTTACTGAAGCCAGGAGTTAATTATAATCTTGTCATTATTGCTGCAAAAGTGTTCACAGTTGATACAGATAAATAACTCAGATTCACAGATATTAGGGGTTGGAAGGGAGCTAGAAGATCATCCATCCAGTCCAACCCCCCTTCCTGAGCAGGGTCACCTAGAACAAGTCACCCAGGAACAGATCCAGGGGGGTCTGGAGTGTCTCCAGAGCAGGAGACTCCACAACCTCCCTGGGCAGCATCTTCCAGGCTCTGCCACCCTCACTGGGAAGAAATTTTTCCTTCCCCTAAACCTCTTGTGCTCCAGCTGACACCCATTGCCTCTTGTCCTGTCACTGGATGACACTGAGAACCCCCAGTTCCTCGCTTCTCAACAGACTGGAGTGGCTTTTACTTGCTGCTTTCAGCTGCAGTGATGCTCTCTGATCCTCAGAGCAGCTTGGTCACCCCTTCCAATGGGGCTGCTCCCTCCATACTTAGTCACTAAGTGGCCAGATCCCAGGCTTCTAAAACCACTGGATCATCTCCCTTAGAAACCAGAGTTCATGGCTCTCTCGAGGGTGTTCTGCACTGCTGAGGGGGGGGGGGGATGGCCCCACTCAGGAGCTCCAGGTCCCCCTGCTCAGCACCCCCCCGGGTGCCTGAAGCGGCCGTGGGGGGGTGGTCCCTGCATCCCATGTTCCTTGACTGTTTGCAGGCTGTAGGATTCGGAACGGTGAGAACGGAATCCACTTCCTCTTGAACAGGGACGGGCGGCGCCGGGGGGACGCCCTGATCGAGCTGGAGTCCAGGGAGGACGTGCAGAGGGCCTTGGAGAAGCACCTGAGGTACATGGGCCCTCGCTACGTCAAAGGTGGGTGCGACGCCGCCGCCGCCGCCGAACGGGGGGCTCGGGGAGAGGAGCTGGGACAGCAGCAGCTCCAGGAGAGGGAAAAACCAATGTGTAGTGAGAGAGCAGGGAGAGAAGCTGGTTAAGGGTTGTGGGAAGTGCAGCGTCCTCTTTGGAGCAGGGCAGACGTGGTGCTGTCCCACACAGTGTTCGAGGTGCACGACAGCGACGTGGAAGGGCTGCTGCAGACCCTGCGGGACGAGTCCCAGGCCATCAACGACGGGGTTGTGATGCTCAGGGGCCTGCCCTTCAGCTCCACCAAGGAGGACATCGAGGATTTCTTCGCAGGTAACTCAGCCAGGGATGGGTGGTGCCTCTTGGAGGTGTCTCTGAGCACCTGGGGGTCCTCCGGAGNGTGTTCGAGGTGCACGACAGCGACGTGGAAGGGCTGCTGCAGACCCTGCGGGACGAGTCCCAGGCCATCAACGACGGGGTTGTGATGCTCAGGGGCCTGCCCTTCAGCTCCACCAAGGAGGACATCGAGGATTTCTTCGCAGGTAACTCAGCCAGGGATGGGTGGTGCCTCTTGGAGGTGTCTCTGAGCACCTGGGGGTCCTCCGGAGGACAGGGAGCAGCGAGCAGGGTGAGGAATTCCCACTGAAAACTGCCAGCAGAACTTGTCTGGGGGTTTCTTTTCACATGAATGCTTGTGGAAGTTCTTGGCTGATCAACTACTGCACAGAGAGGGGGGAAAAAGCCCTGAGAGTAAGAAAATTTCAAAGGAAATTTCTGCTCTGGAGCTCCCCATTGTCTAGAACTGGGATTTGCTTCTTATTTACATAGTGACTCGAAGCCTCCATGTGATTAATTATTGACACTTAAGCTTTCTGTGGAAACTGGCTGAGATTTGGGTTTCAAAGGGCACATAGGCCAGCTGAGCAGTTACCAAACCACTGGACTGCCCGATTAGTTTGCTGAAAAAAACAGAAAAATAGACTTAAAATAAAGATTTCTTAACTATGGCACAAATTCCCTGTGACATAAATACTTTCTCTCCCTCTCTCCCCACCCTTCCCTAGGGCTGGCAATAACAGACATAGCTTTTGTGTACCGGGGGGACAGAAGAACAGGAGAAGCTTTTGTGCAGTTCACAGCTCCTGAGATGGCAGCTAAAGCCCTGCTGAGGCACAAGGAGTACATGGGAAACCGGTAGGTGCTTCCCAGGACACCTGGCATCCAGTCCAACCATTA
>VYZU01012420.1:0-10973 GCA_013401355.1 Ceyx cyanopectus
TCTTTTCTAGCCTTAATGATTCTTTGATAAAAGAAAAATGAAATACAGGGTGGTAAAAATCTCACTGTACCTGGGCACTCTAACTGGAAGTCTCAAGTAAACTATTCCTGACAGTTGTAAGAATCCATACATGAGAAAGCAGTATCTGTATGGAAGAATTTCACACTAATGTTGCTAGATAAGGTATCAGAAGTGTTTCACAGATTCTGGCCAATAATGTCAAGAACATACTCATCTGTACTTCCTAGGGACTTAAAGCCTTCAGTGGCTGCTATAGCTGAATGAGAATGGACATAAGCACTGACTGAGTGAAACATGGATGTGTTCCACAATTCAAATCCTTTTGCCAGGCACTGGATGAGATTTGTCAGTCAAAAGATATGTTTAAATATGCATTAATTTAAATAACCTTGCTCACTTTGTCCTTCAGAAAACAGTCTGAAAAGACAGAATCTTGGCAATTTTCTGGTATTATAATTAGCTTGCATTTTTTTCTTGCTAGATTTATCATTTTCCCTAAGGAGGCCTTTTAAACCAAGTATCCTGCTATCACTGCCCAATCTGCCTTATATGTAAAAATTACTAACTATCAGATCATGACAATAGGTGGGTATGAAGGAAAGAACTTACTAGCAAAATCTAAGACTACCAGCTTTTTCAGTGAACCTTAGAAGGACTTGGTGAAATAAGTTCATGTCTATTTATGTATGCCTTCTCTCTACTTCTAAGAAGAGCCTCAATGCAGGGATTCACTAAGAAATGAAGGTTAATCAAACCCTCCTACACAAGCCTGAGGCTTAGCAACTAGCAATTCCATATTTAAGATTTTATCTTCAATCCAAGTTTTTAAGCAAAAAAATCCCATTAATCTAATAGAGAAAAAACAGTATCTGATGCACAGCTTGTGTATCTTGGCTTTAATTAAGTCAATTGATGTTGTAATAAAAAACAGGGAATATAGCAGCCTGCATCTACAGCATGTGTTAAAAGGATGTTTCAAGTCACAGCTGTTGACTTTTTTTCAATAGGTCCTTTAAAGAAATGAATAAAGGCAGGAGGACTTCACAAAACTGGATGTAATAAATCTAAGCAAATCTGAAGTTGTTCAAACTCTTAAGAGCTGGTACAATAGTTACAGCAGCTTTGTCCTCCAACCTGTACCTTCATTCTAACAATATGGAAAGGAAAAAGGGAAGAAAAAAAAGGGGGGGAAAAAATAAAAGGGAGAACAGGAAAAAGGAAAAAAAAAAAGGAAAAAGAGAAAGATTGGAATGATAATGATGATATTTGCCTTAATTCTAAATAATAAGAAGTACTTCTACTTCATTTTGTCAGGGCTCCACATTACTTAGCCTTTTTTTAAAAAAATACAGTAAAATAGAACTAGGAGAGCAAAGCAAGAGGAAACTGAATTAGAGGTACATGCCTCTCTCAAATAGCTATAGCCTAAATCTGACACTCTTAGCTTCTTGGTAATAGGATTTTTTCCATTTCTTCCTTCAGACTAAAAACTGCTGCACTCAGAATACACACACTGGCTTTCAGACTCATTAATAGTGTCTGATCCTCAACAGTGTTCACTGGAAAGAATCTCATCTAAAAGTCCCAGCACTAACCCTTATTTCCAAGACACCATTTACCTTTTCTGCCTCAAATATTTTTATGCAAAGAATGCTAGTTTTTTAATTTCATGTAATGCAGACTATACTCTTTACCATTTTTAGCTTTCAAAGTGGCAATGAAGAGTTAATTTGGGAAACTTTTGAATGAAAAGAGAAAAACACACTTCTTATTCCGTTGTTAAGGAAGACTTCCCTTTAAGTAATCCCTGACCTTGTGAAGGAGAAATTAGGTTTTTGAAGCAGTATCATTTTGTGCTGCAGAATGAACCTCACTGATTATTTACTGAAGTATGTAGCTTTTTAAGACATAAATATTGAATGGTGACCTTATGAGCACGATACACCAGAAGCAGGGCTGCAGCTACAAAGGGTTATTCTGCCACCGTTGGAAGATTCCACCCAAAATACTAGAAGAGGAAAAAAGTTTAACATTAACATTTACAAATTTCATACTAAAACAGGGGCACAATGGGCAAGTAGAATGTACTCATTACATCCTAGGCTGACCAGAACACAGGGTTTTGACTCACACTTACAACCAACTCTTGCTTCTCTTGTCATTTTTTGGCTTTATGCCTCAGAGATTTTCAGGATCAAACATAGTCTCCATCATGGCCTTGGTTGGGAACACTGAAGGTAAAGAAGGGGAAGGAGGTCTGGGCAAACAGGTCCATATCTCAAGATAGTCTGTGATGCTTTGTGCATGATTGTAGTGACTACCAGCAAAACCAAGATTGAGGGGAAAAGAGCCATACACTGGGAACAGCAAAAGGATCTGAAGAAGCAAGTCACAAGCCTCAAGGACTTTACCCAGCACTGTGATCTCCCAGGTGCTTTAAATTCCCCTTCAAAAACAGCATTTGCAAGTCAAATATTGATGCAATAACATGCTTATCTCTTAACATTCTCCCACAGAAGATGACACAGGAGGGTAATCACTTCCAACATTTCATTCTTGCTCTCCCAGCCCAAGGACATGTCAACTCAATGAGAGAAGTCTCAAAGCTTTTATGATGACTTCTACTCCTAAATTATCCAGCCCAACTGATACTGTTGCTTCTTTCTGAAGCAAGATGAGCACTAGCTTCTTATATACAAGCTGGATGGAAGAGATCAATTTCTTTGGAAGGACATGATGTGCATTGACAAGCAAGGAGATGCCCTTCCAGTTTCAAATGAGCAAAACCTTCCACCTACTTTCACTCCTGCACATTTGAATTTATTCTGATCACTAGAAGGATTATATAGAACCATAGAATGTTTAGGGCCGGAAAGGAACTCGAAAGGTCATCTAGTCCAGCCCCCCTGCAGTAAGCAGGGACACTCTCAACTAGACCAGGCTGCTCAGAGCCTTGTCCAACCTCTCCTTGAATATCTCCAGAGATGGTACCCCAACCAACCTCCCTGGGGAGCCTATTCCACAGATCCACCACCCTCAAGGTAAAGTATGTCTTCCTGATATCCAGTCTAAATCAACTCTTCTCTAATTTAAACCCTAATTTAACCCCTCTTCCTTTCACTGCAGGCCATTGTAAACAGCCCCTCTACAGCTTTTCTGTAGGCCCCCTTCAGGTACTAGAAGGTGGCTATAAGATCGCCCAGAGCCTTCTGTTCTCTAGGCTGAACAACCCCAGCTCCTTCAGCCTGTCCTCGTAGGAGAGGTGTTTCAGCCCTCTGATCATCTTTGTTGCCCTCCTCTGGACCTTCTCCATCAGGTCCATGTCTTTCCTATGTTGAGGGCTCCAGAACTGGATTTAATACTCCAGGTGAGGTCTCACCAGAGCAGAGCAGAGCAGAGGGGCAGAATCACTTCTCTCAATCTGCTGGCCACACTTCTCTTGATGCAGCCCAGGATACTATTGACCTTCTTGGCTGCAATTGCATACTGCTGGCTAATGTCCAGCTTCTCATCCACCAACACCCCCAAGTCCTTTTTTGCAGAGCTGCTTTCCAGCACCTCATCCCCCAGCCTGTATTGATAGTGAAGGTTGTTCTGACCCAGGTGCAGGACCCTGCACTTAGTCTGGTTGAACCTCATGAGGTTCCTCTGAACCCACCTCTCCAGCCTATACAGGTCCCTTTGGATGACATCCCATCCCTCCATCCTGTCAACAGCACCACTCAGCTTGGTGTCATCTGTGAACTTCTGATGGTGCTCTCAATCCCACTGTCAATATCATTAATAAAGATATTAAACAATATAGGTCCCAGTACAGACCCCTGAGGGATGCCACTTGTCACTGTTCTCCATTTGGACATGAAGCCATTGACCACCACCCTCTGGATATAACCATCCACACAATTCCTTATTCACTAAACAGTCCACTCATCAAATCCATATGTCTCCAACTTGGAGAGTAGGATGTTGTGGGGGACCGTGTCAAAAGCCTTGCAGAAGTCCAGATAGATCACATCTACAGGTCGTCCTTTGTCCAGGGATGTAGTCATCTTATCATAGAAAGCCACTAGATTTCTCAGGCAGGACCTGCCCTTGATGAAGCCATGTTGGCTATTCTTCATCAGCCCATTGCCTTCTATTTGTCCTATTAAACCCTCTAGGAGAATATGCTCCATGATCTTCTCAAGCACAGAGGTGAGGCTGACAGGGCTATAGTTTTCAGGGTGCTCCCTTCTAACCTTGTTAAAAATGGGTATAATAACATGTCCCTTCTTCCAGTCCCCAGGGACTTCCCCTGACTGCCAAGACTTTTCAAATACCATGGCAAGTGGTTTGGCGACTATAGTTTTAGTTTCATTAAAAAATAAAACCATACAAAGTAATACAAACACCTGCATTAAGACAGTAAACAAGTGACAAGTTCCGAATTTGCCAGTTCAGTACAGCAGAGTCCCATCACAGACACTGGCAAAAGAAAAAAAACCTCTCCGTCAAATTATAAATAGCTGTTGGTTGAAGAATTACTGCGCACTTTCTGCACAGCCTGTTTGGAGCAAAGTGTCTGGAGACCAATGTCCAGAAACTGAGTCACAGAATACCAGGCCAAATTTTCAGACTGAGAACATCCAATGTCGCTTTGAGCATTACGTCACGAAAAAGAAACAGGTACAATGCAGAAGATGCATTTACAGCAGACAAAGAATGCATTATTTTGTTTATTGATACACCAGGTTTCTGTACTTTTAACAAACTGACAGAGCAAAAGGAGGCTACAAGAAGTCACTGGAGAACTGTCGCTCCGCGAGCAAAAGAGCCGACAGGTTACGACCCGACACGTCGTTTAGCTGAACCACCTCCTCCTCCTCGGCACCCGGCGGGCAGCACCCACCCGGCTGCCACCCAGGCGGCATCGGCCCGCGGCGGGTGCGGTGTGGCCGGACCGTAGGGATGCGAGGCAGCGGCTGCTGACGGGGGTGGGCAGCACCACTCTCCTGTGGCAGGACCGACTAAAATCCGTCCCCGGCCGACCTTGCGTGGAGCGCTGCCCATGGAGGGCCGGTGCCGCCGGGAGGGAAGCGGCCGTGCGATAGGGTTGGAGGCGCCACAAGCGCTGTCGCAGTGCCCCTCGGCCGGCGCCCGGATACTCACCATCTCCTGCCTCAGGAGGTGAAGTTTCGTTTCCAGCCGGGCAAGGACGGCAGCGCGGCGGCGGCCGGGGCCAGAGGCCCCGGCGGGGCCGCGGGCGGGCGCGGCGGCGGTGGGGCGTACCGGGAGCTCCTCCCCGCGCAACAGCCGCGCCAGGCTCTCGGGCACTTTACGCCCCAGCTTTTGCTCAACGTCGCGGAGGTCTAGCGGGGAGCCGGTCTCCATGGCTTTTCCTGGAGGGGCCCGCAGCGGCGACGGCGGCACTACCCGCGGCCGCCCGGCCGCTGGACGGGCGCGGACGCTCGATAATCCGCGGCAGCGCCGGGGCCGGCGGCCGAGCCGCGCAGGTGACCCGCCACAAACATGGGGATTTCCTGGGCCAACCAGCCGTCCGCCCTTCCCCGGCCCTCCTTTGCCACTGGGTAGAAAGACAAAAGCAGGCAGGCGTGGGCGACGGAGGAAAAGCCAAGGTAGGGTGCGCCCTGACTGGGCTGCGGGATTGAGCTACACTCCAGCAGTAACAGCCGCCTGCCCCGATCACCGGGATCCAAGTCTCTCCGCGTCCGGGGCGGCCGCAACTTTAAAACCCGCTGGCAGGTGGCAGAGGAGCGGCGGCGCCGCCCTCCTACCGTAATGCCTGGAGAAGAGGCGCACAACGCAATTTAGGCGGGCGGGGCGGCTGCGCACGTGGGAAGCGCCCGTCCCGCTTGGGAGCTCCAGGACAGGGCTTCGGGAGCAGGGAGAGGAGAGTTGAGGGAGGGAATGGAAGAAGAAAAAGAGACCAAAAAAAAAAAAGAAAGAAAAAAAAGAAAAAAGAAAAAAAAAAGAAGGGGGAGAAAAACTATATAGCCTTCATACCTGTCACCCTAGATCAGTTTGTAACATGGATAGGTGTCTATGTACAGTGTGAACCTTAATCCCACTCACGGAACAGATTTTATTATATACAGGCTGAATCGTTACCACACACACCCCCCCCCCCAGTATTTTTTTATAGTAATTTCTGCACCCCCTTCTTCCTCTTGTCTCACCTTGTCTAGGTGATCCTCCTCTGGCAGGGGGGTTGGACTAGATGATCTTCTAGGTCCTTTCCAATCCCTAACATTCTGTGATTTTGTGATTCTTCAAGCTGCTCTCTCTGTTGCTCTCAGATAGTAAGCCATGTGCAGGCTGTGCAGATGGCAGTGTTGGAGGCGCCTATTGCTCCTTGTCTCAGACTTGCAGCATACACTTGTCACAGCACTGAAAAACCTTTTAGGCAGGAATTCTGGGGTATGATTAGCCCCATCCATGGAGCGGCAGCTGACACCTGTCAGGGGTTGGGAGTGAGAGAGTGAGTCCAGCCACTCTGTTCAGGTGCCAGGTTCTTTAAAGCAACTAGAATCACAAAAAGTGGTGCTGTGAACTTGGGATAACAAACTATTAAAGCAAACTCGATGTTCTCTGTGAAATACTTTCCTCAATACTTTTAAAATACTTCTAAAAGTTCTAAAAGGAAGAATAAGGAAAGTGTGGGACCACTACTGAATGAGGCAGCAGTCTTGATAACTGAGGATGCAGAGAAGGCAAAGTTGGTGAACAACTTCTTTGCTTCATTCTTTTTTTCTAAGACCAGCCCCTGTGAACTCCAGTCTTTGATTGAAGGGATGAAAGACTGGAGGAGGGATGACTCTCCACTGGTCAACGAAGACTGGGTTAAAGACCAGTTACATATGTTGAATATACATCCATGGGTGCTGATGAGATGCACTCAAGAGTGCTGAGTGAATTGGCTGATGTTATTGCCCTACCACTCTCCATCATTTTTGCAAAAGCATTACAAACGGGAGAGGTGCTGGAGGACTGGAGGAAAGCCAATGTCACTCCAGTCTTCAAAAAGAGCAAGAAGGAGATCCCTGAAAACTATAGACCAGTCAGTCTTACCTCCATCCCTGGAAAAATATTGGAGAGGCTCATTCTTGAGGTCATCTCTAGGTACATGCAAGAGAAGAGGGTTATCAGGAGTAGTCAGCATGGATTTACGAAGGGGAAGTCATGCTTGACTAATCTAATAGGCTTCTAAGATATTGTAACTGGATAGATAGATACAGGAAGACCAGTGGATGTAGTCTATCTTGACCTGAACAAGGCTTTTGGCACAGTCTCCCATAACATCCTTGTGGAGAAGCTCAGAAAGTATGGCATGGAAATGCAGATTGTAAAATGGATTAGTAACTGGTTGAACAACAGAGTCCAGAGAGTGGTGATCAATGGAGCTAAGTCTAGCTGGAGAGCTGTAACCAGTGGAGTCCCCCAGGGATCAGTGCTGGATCCGGTCCTGTTCAACATCTTTATCAATTACATTGATGACTGGACAGAGTGTCTGCTCATCAGGTTTGGTGATGACACAAAGCTGGGAGGATTGGCAGATATGCCTGAAAGCTGTGCAACTATCCAGCGAGACTTGGACAGGTTGGAGAGAACTGGGCAGGGCAGAACCTAATGAGGTTCAACAAGGATAAGTGTAGAGTCCTGCCTCTGCGTAAGAATAAGAAATTACACCACTATAGATTGGGAGGTGTTCTGCTGGAAAGCAGCCTTGTGAAGAAGGACTTGGGAGTCCTGGTGGACAAAAAGTTCTTCATGGAGCAGCAATGTGCCTTTGTGGCCAGGAAGGTCAATGGTATCCTGGGGTGCATCAAGAGGAGTGTGTCCAGCAGATCAAGCGAGGTTCTCCTCCCCCTCTATTCTACACTGGTGAGACCTCACCTGGAGTATTGTGTCCAGTTCTGGGCTCCCCAGTTCAGGAGAAACCAGGATTTGCTCAAGAGAGTCCAATGGAGGGCTACAAGGATGATTAAGGGTCTGGAACATATGCCTTATGAAGAGAGACTGAGTTAGTCTGGAGAAGACTGAGAGGGGTTTTGATAAATGTTTATAAATATATGAGAGCTAAGTGTCAAGACAAAAGTGAGAGCCTCAGACTAAGTGACCTCAGGCACTTCTGGTTAAGTCTTGCCCTAGTTGCTCTTCTCTGGACACACTCTAGTAGTTTCACGTCCTTATTCTAAACTGCACACAGTACTTGAGGTGGAGCCACATCAATGCAGTGTGGAGTGGGATAATCTCCTCTGTTGACTGGCTAGCTGTGCTTGATGCACACCAGGATGTCAAGTGCCCTTTTAGCTGTCCAGGCACACTGTTGACTCATATGCAAACTGCCATGAATGCAACCCCCCCAGATCTTTCTGCAGGGCTGCTCCTCTAATTCCCCAGGATTACCAGGGGATATAACCAGGATTACGTTGTCCCAGATGGAGAACCTGGCACTTTCTCTTCTTAAATTTCATGAAGTTGGTGACTGCCCAGTTCTCTAATCTATGCAAATGTCTCTGTAAGGAGTCTCCTGGGGAAGTCCACAGTTTCTCCTAGTTTAGTATAATTGGCAAACTTACTTAATGTACATTTGATTCCTTTGTCCAGCTCATTTATAAAAAACTGTATTCAAGAGCAATGGCCCTAAAATCAAACCCTGAGGAAATACACTGGTGAGTGGCCACCAGTCTGATGTTACTCCATGTAACTCTTAAAGCCTGGTCTGACCTATTAGCCAATTACTCACCCAGCATAATATGAACTTGTCTAGCTGTATGCTGGACATTTTGTCCAGGAGGATACTGTAAGACACAGTATGAAAAGGTCTGCTAAGATAAAAAAACCCCACATCTACTGCCTTCCCTTGGTCAACAAGTTGGGTGACCATGGCATAAAAGGAAATTTAGTTAAGCATTTTTCCCTCACGGACCTGTGCTGGCTGTGACCAATTAATTATTTAAAAGCTTTTCCTTACCATGGAATAAATCCCATTTGGCCCCATAGATGGATCACATCCAGCTGGAGCAACAAGTCTTGAACAAATTCAGAAACAGCTGGGAGTTTTCATTGCCTTGGTCATAGTTTTCCAACACAGGACTGTGGGGATGCCAGGCCTGATCATTGCTGTTAAAGACAGAAGTGCAGGCAGGAGGCATTAAATGTGTCTGCTTTGTCTACAAAATTATGAGTGCGGTATATAACCTCATCAAATAATGGACTAATGTTTTCTGGTCCTCCCTTTGCTGTTAACATATTGTAAAAAGCCCTTTTTGTTGTCTTTCACAGTGCTGGCCAACTTGAACTGTAATTGTGCTTTTGCCACACACATTTTCTCTCTACAGTGGTGAACAGCATCTCTGTAATTCTCCCATAGCCCTGTTCTCTTCTGCCCTGTGCTTTCAATCTCTTACTATGAGTCTCTAAATCAGGCCATTTAGATCAGTCTTTGCTAGTCTGGTTGTTTTGGTTTTTGTTGCTGTTTTGTGTGTGTGTGTGTATGTGTGTGTGCTTTAAAAATAAATAAACAACAAAAAACCACCAACAAAACAACAACCCAACAACAAAAAGACATATTCAGTGATTTTAACTTATTAAATCCACCTTTTAATTCTTTCTGTGACCTGAAGTCTTGATAGTTCAGTCAAGCAAAGTGTGGATGCTTGTGTAGACAAGAAATAAGGCTCTTCAGTCTCCATGGTCACACCACCTCATCTGCATCTCCTACTGGGTATAAGAGCCAAGGAATAAAGTTTCTTCACATTACTCTACTGAACACTGCCTTAGACTTGCCTTAAATCAAACCATGATTTTACCTAAGAAGCTAGAGAGAGTGGGTGTTATGCTAAACAATTTGAAAGTAAACTGGTAATCCTGAAAATATTCCACTGTGTTATATTTTCTTGAGATCTTTAACCCATGAGGTCCGGAACACAGTGCTGTCTTTGTGCAGAAGGGTGAAAATACAGTTAAAAAAACCCATAATGCCATCATGCAACACAACTACATTTTCCAAAGATCACACTGTCAACTTGATTTTATTAACTTCATGTGTGTAGTTTAACTAGGTAACTACTTCCAGGCTATAAGGTAGGATCCTTATTTTAATGGTAGTACTCTGCAGATTTATCTTTTGAATGATTGCTGAGGCTAAACACATTGGGTATCAGAAGACAAAAGTCATTAAACAGGACAACAATGGGAATCTTGAGAAGAAATAGGCTTCTTTGCAGTTTATGCTCTCTTTTGCCCTCAATAAAAGTGCTTATGAAGGAATACTAGAATTCAAACTGGAAAAGAAAAGTAAAACAAAAGGAAATTTGTGTATAGGGATGTTATACTTAAGGGATGGGACATGGCAGCTCACATTATTTATACCATTGGTTTTAATAATTATCTCTTTATAATATATTTCTTTTCAATTTCTATTTAACAAAGTCTCTAAGATGTCTTGGAGGTCAAAAGTAGCTATAATATGATCCTGCAAGGTAGAAATTCTCCTGAAGCCAGATCCAAACGGGACATATAGAATCAGACCCTCCCTCACAGAATCACAGAATGTTAGGGGTTGGAAGGGACCTAGAAGATCATCTAGTCAAATCCCCTGCCAAAGCAGGATCACCTAGACCAAGTCACAAAGTATCTTCCCTTACCTGGAATCAAACTCGGGCCATGGTGGTGAGAGCACCGAACGCTAACCACTAGATCACCATGTCCATCCCAACTAGAGTGCAGTCCCAGATGAATTCAATTCAGTGAAACTGGAAGTACTAATGCAGTCCAGGGACTGCTCACTTAACTAGGTGAGCAATCAGACAGATGCCCAACATAAAATGCTTAAACACTTAGCCATATTGATCCAAGTGCTCTGGTGGGAGTCTGCTACAGGCTACCTGACCGGGATAAAGACACTTACAAGGCATTCTTTCAACTACTTGGAAATGTCTCACATTCAC